>JAYMFX010245673.1:0-20180 GCA_036784945.1 Monocelis spectator
TTCTACTTTAATTTAGTAAAAGAATTATTAAAATCCGATATTGAGTTTCGTCATCACTATGACATCTTGAAGTTCACTAAATTTATAATGGTGGAAATAGGATTTTCTGCCGCTCATAATAGCCATAAATCGATATCCAAATATCTACTAGCAAGAGTGGTTACTCTATTGGGTTGGAGATTATCATGGCAAATACATTATGTCCAAACATTTTACAGTTAAATAAAATGGCAGCATACCTTTGATTTTTCCATAATGATTTATGGATACTTATTCTTATGAACAGGTTAAAAATGATACCGAATACTAAGCACTAACAAGTGCTATAAAAGTATTATTATGATCGACGCAGTTATAAAATTAACTCTGAAATGAATGCACCACGAGAGTAAACTTTTATTGGTGATTGTTGAGTGTTGCTAAAACAGAACGATTTATTACCTACTAATTAGAAAAAGGAAAGTGCGCATGTTGCTCTGTGGTTGTTACATAATAGTTTTAAGTACTGTCTCAGACTTTTTAAGTATCCAGCTGTACTATTTAGAATTCAAGACAGAGCGCGCATACGATAATAATTAAATTAAATGAATGTAAAAGTGTATGTCAACTAACTCTTAATCAATTAATTAAGTACCCAAGTCAGAGAGAGAGAGAGAGAGAGAGAGGAAAGGTTTAATTTATTTGCGAGACAACCGCAGTGAAAGCTAACTGCACTACAATACACGAGGAAACGAAGATGAAGAAGCCCCCCACCCCCCCCCCCCACACCTTCTCCAATAATACGCTCTTTACTCACCTGACTGTCGGATAGAAAGCAGAGAATTGTGGTGACTGCGCTCGCCAACATCAGGAGGAAGCTGCACAGGAAGATGAGGTGCAACACACGGTCGCGTCTACTCACTGATGGAAAACGACAGTAGCGAATCTATAATGGCAATAATTGAACCACAGACTATAGGAGATGATACTCTCAGTTGAGTGCTGAATGAGCACTGTGCGTGAGAAAGTGAGCTGAAGCTCCGCTCCTAATTCAACATTTGAAATTTCACTCAATGCTAATAAGATCAATAGTATTTCTATTGATAATAAAAGTCGTCACTTCCTTTAACAATGTCGTAATGATTGAAAGCAATTAACACTTTAAAACAAAAAATATAACATCACATTTATTGAAATACAATGTAAATTATTTCATTTGATCTTAAAACAATATTCCATTAAAAATTTCGCTCTATCTCTATTTTAAATTGAACTCTGTTAAAGGTGTAACAACCTATTATAGAGTAATAAAATTAAAATTTTATAGATCACCGATTTCCCATAACAAACAATATCACTTATTTTAATTGTGTTGCTTTAATATACGAGTAGGTATATGAAATAGTGGACATGCATATCGATATATCATCATTCTGAGACAAAGAATTACGAAAATTATAATATGCACAGATATAGATAGATGAATGCGCTAGAATAGGTGTGACGTTGCTATAGTTACAGTCTATTTATATCTCCGCAGCGACTGAAAGAGAGTGCCTTATTGGTTTAGAGATAAGGAATTCCCTCATAGCCTGAGAGCCAATCAAATTATCTATCCTGACGTCACACTATATATTATTATCACTAGCTTTTGATTGGTCTAGCAGTGTCGAAAATATCCATATTCTTACAATGATTGTTGAAATTGGAAATCAATAATATATCGGAATAGGTCATCATAAATCAATCATGTTTGGAATATATTGTTCTATTGACAAGAAGGAGTAATATGCGTCTCTCTATGCGGTTTAAGTATTGTGGTTAGTATGTATATTGTATACATAATATTATAATGCGCATGTATAAGGGCAAATGATTTGAGGATTAAATGAAACATCAGTCACGATCGGATAATACATATCATAGAGAAGAAGCAAGTCAGCATAAAATCAATCATATAATTGTGGTAATAAAGACGGTTATAGGATATTCAAGTCGGCATTCACACACACACACAACCACAGCAGGCAATGCAATCTACAGACAAGCACTATTACTAGAGGCGTCTAACAGCTGATTACCTAAAACTATCAATTATAAATATTCATTCTAACAAGGCAGCATTCATTCTATCTCCGCTGCGGAATCGACCAGGCTCAGGCTTGCTTGTCTTATTAGAAAACATAAAGAGACTTAATTAAAGCTAAATAACACCAATTCCTTAACCAGAGTGAAATTACGACTGTGCAGGCTGTCGAAAAACACTGACTGACTATTTCAGATTAGCTATACAATACTATACAGTAACACAGCAGATTGCACATTCAAATTCCCCAATTTATCAATAGATTTGTGGATCCCCTTCTGATAGCATAGTCTCATTCACCAGTCAGAAATTAGCAAATAGTCCCTCTTCGTGTACCTCCATCCGTCTACAACATGCGGCTAACAGAGAATTAGGAATGAATAGTTCTACACTTTTAGATGCACTTTTCTCTCATTTCAGACTCAATTCATAGCTTTCACTGAGTGATATAAGAAATAAAATGCCGGCTAGAATTCATGTCTGCACATAAATTCTCTATCCCCACCAATAAATCACACACACATTTATTCGTGTGCTGCAGGATGCCTGCTAATGCTAATAACACAGATTCCAGCACAAATAGAAATGCAACCTAATTATGTCAACTGAGGTGCCTTCATAAAGGAGCAGAAACCTCAATCGACCTGCAATTAGAGGCAGCGTACCACAAAAAATCCAATCCACCGCACAGCAAGTAATTTGCTATTTTATCAGAGAATTATGACATCACGCAGAGGGGATAAGATGATCAGGCGCTGAATGTCATTAATAAACAAATACACTGTGAATAATCCGAAGAGGATCGACTCCTTTCAGTAGATCCATCTTCAGAATGAAATATGAAGAGCAATAACTATCCGCGCATATAAAATAATAGTAGTCTTCTACTAAGGGGGGGCATCAATAAAGATGGAATGCCTTTTTGATTTAAGTGTAGACTAGACAAATGATTAACGATGAAATAAAACAGTTTTCAAAAGGACATAATAATATATATAGAAAACATGTGAATCTTGTTTGCTGGTGACATCTCCTTATCAGAAAATAAAGCATAGCGATGTAGTACCGATGTAGTATCAATGTATGTATTGCCTGTATCAATCATGTCATGAATGACAGTCAGAATGACATTGTGTAAACTCAAATAAAATGCCTGACGTTCAATCATAAATTAAGGGAATTAAAGGATAGATGGAATAGAATATCACTTATTGGAATAACATCGAAACTGAGTAGTGCAAAACTAACTGTAAACCTATTATTAATTAGCTGGATTTGTATCACCAAATGAAGTTACATTGATCACCTGTTTCTAATTGATTGTATCCACCAAAAAATAAGAACCGAGTAATCATTACTATGTAACAAACTTAATCATTAGACTTTAAAAAAAATCATCTCTAACTAAAATCACAATCTAATGCTATTTTATTTAAATCTTAAAATTCTTTTTTATATAATACATATAGAAACAACATCATTACATTACAAACAGTCAGTTACCTATATAGATAGAAGAAACTATTTTCCATAAGAATTTGACTATTGACGATGCTTATACCGTGTCATACAAACACTGCTAGGCAGTATCTAGGGTATGTATGCAGTATCATTATGATTATTAGAAATATAGTTAGAGGATGAATATCTACACAGAAATAATCACCCATGCAGACATCTATCTATAAGAAACAAGCGGAGTCTTTTTTACAATAGACTGACTACACCACCACATCAGTTCTGCGTGCATAAAGATGATAGGCTTGTGGAATCTATAGGTATGGCCTATCGAATGAAATAATCTCTATCCCGCTGACATAAAATCTATTCAGATACGAAGTGCATTAAAAAAAAGGTCCAGTGAATTATTCCAATTCCAATAGAATAACATAATAATATCATTAATCAAATTCCAGCATTAGCTTGCATCAATTCTTGCTCAACTTTTATTGAGTATTATTATATTTTAATTTCTTCTTTGTGTAGGCATAAGCAATCTGTTTTAACATTTTATTTTTTTAATTACCCCAACATAACCCAGTAAAGTTACTAAAATAGTCAAGAAATAAGGAGAATTTATTAATTTTACTCACCTTAAACTTCTTAATACGAATATATTCGAAATTGCACAATTCACATCTTGGAACTTTCTGCCTATTCTTGCGCATGGATATTTCTAACCAAGTCTAGAAAATGTAACATAAAAAAGAGACTGGTTGAATATCTTGATGCGTTAGGCACGTAATATTATTATTATTATTAAAATTTCCGATAGTGAAATGTAAAGGATATTTACCGCCAGACAGGAAGCATGAATGTATCTCAATGTACCGGAGCATCGGCAGGGAGAAATTAAGGGTTTATCTGGTTCAGTGGGTAGGTGACAAAAGCGACAGATGGGTCCACTGGTGCTAGAGAGTGTCGAGGCGCTACTATTGTGTCGCGCGGGCAAATTGGCCATGGTGACTGTGGAGGATGAATTTGAATCATCCTCCGAGTTGGCACTGTCTGGTTGAGCTAAATGCAGGCCCTGCAAGTTTGCTGATTCAGTTGCTAAGGCAGTATCATTTATAATAGTGGAGTTAACATCGTTAGAAAATGAACGATGAGAATCTTCATTTAAAGGCGAAGTGGCAGCATCTTTAGGTAAGGAAGAATTATTCGGGAATTTTGAGCATTGCTTAAAATCTTTCACCCCAGAAGATATGCGTTTCAATTCATGCTGCAACCTTGCTTTATTGGAGGCACTAGCTCCGCAGGTGCATACCACATTGTCAAACTGGGTTAATGGAGCAGTTCGAGATTTCTGCGGACTTTCCTCATCACTGCTGTGTTGACCGTCATCAGAATCACTGAGGTGAACTCCGCTATAAATAATATGGCCACCATATGCTCCCATGCTAGGTTCACTGTCAGTATCTGTGGGACAAGAGTGGAGAAACGACATGGAGCTTCGTCTAGGACATGATTTGTAACCAATGGAGTAATGATTAGGGTGATGGCTGCCAATTGTAGTGGTTTGCTCATTATAAAAGGAGCTTTGTGCAGGACGAAGAGTATGCAATGAGGTGGGAGTATAGCCGGGGGAACTTATGGAGGACCATCTTGGTTGAGTGAATGAAGAAGTCATAAGATTCATGGTATTACAGGGTGGTACATACTCAGACAATAAACGAGCATGCGAGTTTGACCTATAAAACTTATCATTCATCTTGTCCGCCATTTCTGAAAAATAAAAATGAGTCAATGATAGATTATATCAGCTTGATAAAACTCTGGTTTATTTGTAAACTAATAATTATGAAAATCCAATCAGTTGCAATGATTATATATACTATTGCATGAATATTTGCTAAAATTTAAACCAAATAGACTTGTAGTCTATTTTAAATCTTCAGGTAAAGACCCAGATAATGATAGCGTTAGATTTATAGAATGGATTGATTTGCTTAATGACAAGAAAAAGCCATACATTCTATATATTGTGAAGGGACCAAGATTCACACATTTTTAATTATTAAAGTCTTATTTAGTTATTACTGTTCAGTACAATTTAATTGTTTAGTAATACACATAGCCAAACATGCCCAAGAAACTTCCCCATGTTAAGAAAGTCATTAAACCTAGAAGCTTGCAACAGCAATACAAAAAGGCAAAATTAAAAAATGGATATACCTACATCTGTAGATATGCACTAAGGAAGTGTAACATATAATGAGTGAACAATCACTAAACACAGATATTCTGATGATAGCATTGGGTTGACAGGTAAAGAAGTGTAAATAATCAACAACCTCAATAGAGCCTCTTTGAAATAAGTTTAAAGATAATAGTAATTCAATCCTAGAAACTATAAAACATTAGAAGTGAGTGATAATTAATAAAAATGGAAAGAATTTTAAAACAAAACCTTGTATTCTACATCTTCCTATACTTATGAATTTGAAGGATGGACACTTCTTACCACTATTATATCTAGTTACCAAGGAATAAACACATCTTTAAACAAGAAAACATTTTCTTATAGGAACAAGACTAGCAAAACCATCTTGTAAGATATAGAAGAGTTAGCCAATAAGAATATGTGGTAATATTCAAGAATTGACAAAAACTAGAATCCAACTAAAAACTATAGAGTAGAGATATCTTAACATTATTCATGCCATTTGTACTCATAGTAACTTTTCAGCAAGTTAATGGTCTAGAAAAATAAAATTAATTCACAAGATAATAATTCAAAATAAATTAGACCTATTGTAAGCCTGAACAATATGAGAGAGCAAAATACAAATTATGGTGAACTTATAGCATAATATAAACTTGATGCTAATGAATAGTGATTTTATGTAATTTATTAAATTTAAAAAAGAAAAATTAAATACTTTGTGCATACTTATTTTATTCTATCTTATTATTACACACTATCTTTTTATAGAGTTACAAACCAACCAAAACTTTTGAATGTTTTTTGCTTGGAAAATATGCAACCAACCAAAGACTAACTAATCATGTCAGATTCAGAATAAAGTCTTTTGAGAAATCTTTTTTTTATTTAAATAGATTATTATATTATTCCAATAATATCTGTCAATAACCTGTATTATAATAAGCCTAAGATTAACGAAAGTTTACTGAACAATAATTTGAGAATAACATATTAAAATCAAGAAGCTTTTTATTAGAATTAAAAACTTCCCTATAGCCAATAAATATTGAAATTTCAGTGCTTTAAATTAAAGTATTTCTTATTTAATAAATTATTATATCACTTAAAGGTTATCCTTGAAATTTTGAGGATTTTATCAAACAAATCATTTTGCAATTATGTTTGCATTTTATCAGTGAACTATGCAATAATTTATATTTAAGATTGAAAATACTTCATAATACAGAAATTTCATTGCTGCAAACATAAATACTTTTAGAATGTTCTGTTAACTAGGCTGCAAAGAATATTTAGATGTTCATATTCCTAAAATTTCATATGAATAATGATTGGAATATAACACAGAACTATTATATAGGTGATCAGCTGTTAATGGCTTTTTAAATATCATACATACAAAAAATGCATTGATGTATTACATTTCTTGTCATTATAATTAAACAATATACATCATTTTATTTCTAATTTAGACCTAAATCAATTCATAAAACAATATATTATGTATTATCTGGAAAAATACAAAATTACATTTATAAATTTCGAAGATATTAGCCAATACAAAACACCAGCTAGGGAAAATTCTAATTCTTAAGCATTTTATATATTGAAATAACGATATATTATACTTACTATATTATTGGGGTGACTTGAATATCAAAACCTCTACTCTTTGTAAAACTGTAAATCTATGTCACCTGTTTACTGTTAAAAGCGAAAGTTACCTTTAGAAATAGACTATAATAACAACGCAGCAATTTTTGAACACCGACAGTTTCCCGATTGTAGATACAGAGTAAAAACAGATTATCTATACTCTCTGATTGTATATACTGAGTATAAACAGATTATCTATACTCTCTGATTGTAGGTACAGAGTATAAACATATTATCTATACTCTCTGATTGTAGATACAGAGTATAAACAGATTATCTATAGGACTCTCTGATTGTAGATACAGAGTATAAACAGATTATCTATAGCCTACTCTCTGATTGTCATGACCAAATTTCTGTACTGATTTTTGTAGGTATACTTTTGTTTACTATTTGGGTTTCAAGGCCTAATAAGTATATGATAAAAACATATCTTATTATATATACTATATTTTTTACATTCTTGTTTTAGGCACACGTTCTTTTAGTCCATAAATTATCCGAGAACCATACAGAATTTGTGTGAATAAAATACCCACACGTGATCACATTTTAAACTTTATCCTTCGACTAAAATGAGCACGAAATCAAATGCAATTCTTTATCCCTCTACATTCAAATATGAGGTTAAAATGCTTTAACCCTCGTATATATATATGTACAATTTAGATACTATCTACATTAATATAAAATTGTGTCAGTCTGAAATATATAAAATTATAACTGGGAAAATATTAAACAAACAGACTATTCAAACTTTAATAACCCATTCAGACCATAGCGTTTGGGTTGTTTAAAATTTGTTTCACTGCGATAACATAACTATCTTAACATATTTATTTTGAAAAATATACATAATATAGCTACTTCAGAATTGGGAATGGACTGTTAAAACTAGGGGAAGAAACACAAATCTATTGCATGTGTCAGCTTTTTACTCATCAATTGAATATATAGTAATTGAACCTACTTAATAATTTGAAGGCATTATGACGTCGAAAGTTTCTGAATCAATGTGACACAATGAATTTGTTCGCAAATGCGTGATAAGAACAAATTGGTTGTTGCCGAAGTACAAAGTTACTCACTCTAATATAGCTCGTCTCAATAAATAGCAAATCTCTATTCTAGTGTCCAACTAAACGGTTGGACACTATCTGTAAATAGTCAATTATATAGTAAAATATATGGTAGAGCTGCGCGCGCATTATACTCGACAACAAAATTTAACAATTGCTTCGAAGCATTCAATAGTTAAATTTCGTTGTCGAGTGCAACATAAAGAGAAAATAATGTTAAAAGATTTATTAAAATAAATTTTATGGTGTATATAATATGCATAGATATAGCATGTATATGTAAAAGATCATTACATGAAAATGCTGACTTATAAATATGGCCTTATATACCTATAGAAAGTGCATCCTAACAAAAGAAATGAATGGTGATGATATAATGCATAGATATCAGAAAAATTCGACATACGTATATCTAAATAATAGTAATACAATAACAAAATTTGTTAATAGTACAATAATTATAATTAAATTCATTCGGTTTCTAAAAATAGGTACACGCATATCAAAATATTAAAAAACACACAATAATTTTGAGTCAACGAGTCAACATAAAAATCAGTATTTTTTTGGGATTAAGCCATTGAAATGACACGACATCAGTCTATAAATAGAGAAATACTTTCATAAGCAGTTTATAAGAAAAATGAGTATTTGTATAGAATTCTTTAACATGTTTTGGAAGTAACCTTTTGTTTTATAAATAAATATGGACAAGCAGTGCAAAAAATATAACGTAAAATTTCAGTTATAACCATGAAGTGTTATATTAAAAAAAGAAGACAGACAATTTTTTTGTGATGAAGTATGTAGCTACAAAATTTCTCTCTCTCTTTCTCCCATTAAAAGCAGCAACAGAACTGAAACAGAGAACTCACGCATAAATCAAAGCTACCCAAATCCGCTACATGCAATTTCAGTTATGCTGTCTGTTAATGAGGTATAGCATCAACAGGACATGCAATACTAATATTAAGCAACCACAAGAATGAGTTATAAGCCAGAGACGGTTTCTTACCGCCCGCGCCTACTTGAAGAAGTCGGTCGAAATCATTAGATTACCATACACTATATAATATGACATCAAAAAACGAAAGCCGATGAAGACCGAAGAATTATACCATGTAGACTACCCACTAACATCAATATAATCTCATTCCTACCTACGCTTTACATTTATTTACAAGAGGTTGAGAGAGAGAGAGAGAGAGAATTATTACATGGAAGCTCATTAATTAGCGTATAAATATTACTGAAGAAATTATAAAAGATTATAATGAAAATAAATAGGCATAGCATAATAAAGTACATAAATATGTAATAATATGATATCAGATAATATTATAACCCTCTGGTTTTCTTCATGATTCCTAGAGTAGCTAAATGTACAAAATACAAATATTTTGTTAAAAAAATCTCTAGTTTTCTTCATGAAAAACAAACAATTCAACTGTCAATGTATAAAACCGTCGTAGAAATAAATGCAATGATAGTTTAAAAAACACACAATATGTTTAAATAATATTTCATAGAAATTATTGCATCATATAACTTACAAAGATAGGACAGCGAAAATAAATAAATAGATAGATATCTCATTTTCTATATTATGACCAACTCACATTGATATTGCAATATGGATAATAAATAGAATGCGGTAAAAACAAATTGATTAAAAAAGTGATATCATTAAAAATTATATTATTAAAGTTTCTTTTTCAATATAAATGATAGAAGAGTTGATTGATGATTGATTCTGATCAGTTTCATTAATCTTGGGCGGTTTTCTGTAGAAACGCCATACCTTCACTGACACTGGCCATAGCCGTGTCACCACCAGATTGCTGCGGCGATTTCACTTTAGAGGCGGCGGCGGAGCCAGACAAGTTGGCCTGCATCTCCACCATGGCGGTGGGCATACTGCCAGCAACACTGGACAAATCCTCACTTAACATGCGAGCCGCTTCACTGGCCGAGCTGCCATGAGTGAGCTTGTGAGAGGGAGCGTATAGGATCAGCAAGGAGAAAACGTACAAGTTCCACATGCCATAGACACCGGTGATGAACGCGGAATTGTAATGAATTCGTTCACCACCCCACTTCCAACTATCCTCATCAACCTGATATTGATAAGATGGAAAAACAATTAAGACATTATTTATTTTTCACACTTGGGTCAAATATGATAATTTTTAAAATTTGGGTTGATTTTTCTTTCTAATAGAACTGCTATTTTTAATAGGAAGGTGTCCATGTTAATTGGACATTCAAAAATGTACGCGCCTATTATAAAATTTATTAACTATTTTAGACGGTCACTAAAATGATCGACATATTTTAACTCTTTAACTCATATCATATTCTTAAATGAAGAAAGTTTAATAAGATGATGATTACCTGGCTGACAATGTAAAAAGCCACAGTTAAAGCCGCGCAAACAAATGTGAATCCAAGTAGAACACAAAAACGATAAATAACGCCGCTGTAGTAACGGCGTCGCATTTCTGGCATGGCAGCAATGAAGACCTTTTTTCGTCGCATTTGTAAGCCCACCCGAATCAGCATGACAAACAGAAAGAGAAAATAGAGCAATGCACAAATCGACGCAACAACCACCAAAGCTAAACCAATACTGGCAGCTACTGGAGTAGACCATAAACTGTAAAATGGATTCGACAATTGAACCCCACGCTCAGCTATTTCGAATAAAAAGAGACAACTGCTGCCAACACCAACGATTAGGAGATGCTTCCAATACATGATTATCTAAAATAAAGGTTTCATCTCGATGTAGGAACAAAATTACAGTGAATAGATCAAATAGGAGGATAAAGAGATATGTGAGAGAAAATATATTAATATGTGCATAAGACCAGTCATACTAGAAAGAATTGCCTTATTATAAAATACAAACACTATACACAACAAGTAGACTCGACTTAGAGAGAGAGAGAGAGAGAGATAGGATTGTCTACTAGAAAATACAAACAAAATACACAGCAAGTAGACACGACTTAGAGAGAGAGAGAAAGGATTGTCTACTAAAAAATACAAACACTATACACAGCAAGTAGACTAGAGTTAGAGACACACACACAGAGAGAGAGAGAGAGAGAGAGAGAGAGAGAGAGAGAGAGAAAGGATTGTCTACTAGAAATACAAACACTTTACACAGCAAGTAGACTCGAGTTAGTGAGATGGAGAGAGAGAGATAGGATTGTCTACTAGAAAATACAAACAAAATACACAGCAAGTAGACTCGACTTAGAGAGAGAGAGAGAATTGTCTACTAGAAATACAAACACTTTACACAGCAAGTAGCCTCGAGTTAGTGAGATGGAGAGAGAGAGATAGGATTGTCTACTAGAAAATACAAACACTATACACAGCAAGTAGACTCGAGTTAGTGAGAGGGAGAGACAGAGAATGGTCTACTAGAAAATTCAGCTAGCTCATTATTATAAAAAGTAACCTTTATACTCATCGTTATACTATACTAAGCCTAAACCTAAACCTAAATCATATAAAGTTATGCTAGATTAAGTAACATAATGTATAAGTACTTTGTTCTTCTCTGAGTCATCCATCATGTGTTCGCCAGTGAATATCACCCAGAAGCACATTAATGTAGAGTAGAAGAGGCCCTGCCGGATATCGCTGACTAACAGCCAAATGGGGAGATTAAATTTTAGCGAGAGCCACTCTACAGGACAGTTTAGGACACTCATTACTACACCGAGAGCCATGATGGTACGCTCCAGGAGATTCATATTGCGAGGCAATTCGCGCAGTCGATAATGAAAGAATATCAGCGCCATAAGAGTGAATGGAAACATGAAGGTCTTTAAGGCAAACCAAACCTAAAATTCAGAATTAAAAATGAAAAAATATGGATAAACGATATCACCTATGATGCTCCATAGATTATTAGAACGTTTAAACAGTATTGTTTTTTTAGATTACGATAATTTCTCAGCTCGATAAATAACATTAACGAGTAAAACCAACCTTGGTAAAGCCACCATTTTGATGAATTTCCACTAACCAAATATCTTGCACAAGACCAATGTTCGTATTGATTTTTCTTACAGGATCCACTGGAAGACGGATGTTCACCAAATAGTAATCGTAATCACAGCTACCAAGTGAAAACAAATGAAGAACATCACAATCATAATAGGATCCGGATGTTTTTTCTTTATCCAAAATACATTTTAAGGGTCTTTTTTCAATAGATCTAGCAATAGTCTTCCAAGCATTTGGTGGATCTTCCTTGTTTCGATAACCCAAATGAACATCAAATGTTATTTCAGCATCCTCAGCAACCTTCGAATAAATAATAACGAAATAACAATAAATAAATGGGCATTCAAAAGAAATGAAAGTTATGTCTCAAATTATAGGAATATTAATTAATACATATGCAAACCTTTTCTTTATAAATAACTTACCGTCACTCCGTGTTCATACAAAATATCCAAATGAATTGCTCCAAATATTTCCTGAAACCAGCGTGTCATATCTAATTCTATGCCACTTCTGGGAATAGGAAACTGCATCATAAAAACTACTTGACGAGCATTAGTTCTCTCTTCAATATCTCTGATGTGTTCAATTACTTGCGTGCAAGATCCATTACTGCCCTTAGGTCGAGAAAAGAAAAATTTATCTCCACTTTTAGCAGGATTGTCATCAACACATTTCAAGGAAAGAATCTGGTCAGAGGTGTTTGGCTCTGGGGCAATAAGACCACCAATAAGGAAAAACACCACCTAAAAAATAAATACAGATATCACAGAAAGATTGTGGTGAATTCTATAATCAATTGAAAAATAGCTATGTGAATTTAATGAGTAAAAAATTCCAACCTGAAGAAGTACAATTCCAATTCCAAATGCACATAGTTTCTTTATATTCAATAATTCAAGAATAACTCCAGCCATTACTAAAATGAAAATAATTAGAATCATATATATATATATATATGCAAGTAATGCAGTTATTCAAATTATGACTATATTCATCTGGAATATCATATGGATAAAAAATACTGTTTAAGAAGTAGAAACACAACTAAAACTTCAGAATAGATATATATGTAGTTACTCCTTCCTGCTAAGATTTATTTTTAATATAACAATGTAATCTTTATCCTAACTTAAAGGAGTTTTGATATATCAAATCAGTTTCAATCAAATATGAAATTACTTTAGGTTAAATCTAGTTAAATCAGTTTAGGCTTTACAAAACCCTAAACACCCAGAATAATAGGGAACAGAATATAGTCCAATCCAAATAAGGCAATCATATGACTGAATACCTACTGATAATAATTCATATCCATAATATCAACAGTAAAGGTATAAGCAGAGGTTATTACCTGAAAACATTATAAAATGGGCCTAAAAAAGCATACAGGTGTAAGGAATGACCAATGGTAATTTACTTTATAAAAAATTAAAACTATGTACAAATGCTTTATTGTACAGGAATAAACTGAGTCAAAAATGTGTACAATGTAATCACCTCTGTATAAGTTAAAGAATGACAATAAGGATATAAATATAATTTTTTATATAACAATACCTACTGATGGTATAATTCAAGAATGGTTAGAAATAGAGTAGACATAATATATGGTAGATTGAAGGCTTGTGCATATATTAAAGGCCATGTAGTTTTTGGCAAATTAGAGCTTAGTCCTAGTGGGTCAACTTATTTGAAGTAATTTAAATATGTTGACTTATATGCCAGTATAGTGATATATCAAAGTGGAAAAATAATTTAATATAATAATTAACTAGAAATTTTAATTAACATATTTTATCTTAAGATTTAAAAACAACTAATTAGAATGTCAAATTTAGAGTCAGTCAAGTGGATTTATATATAAACAAGCCATAAATAATTTTTTAAAATTGAGTTGACTTGAAATATTCAGTGTTAGTATTGTTTATGATCATGAATCATAGTCAACTAATGTTTAAGAATTGTATTATTGTTATTATCGATAATGGAACACATTACTTTGATACTTATATTATTGCTAGCTTATTTATAATAAATATATATAATACACAATACAAATCTTGTTATATCCTGATTAATAAAATCAATGTCAAGTATATTCTAAATCTATGGTCCATAATGTAATTATCATAAGGCATAAAAGTCATTCATTCATGGCAAATAACAAGTTTTATGGCTGATTTGAGTTATCTTATAATCCTTAAAGTTTAATAAAATAATATTTCAATAAACCCTGATAAAAAGTAGTAAGCAAATAGTCATTCTTTTAAGAAATAAATATTTGTTGATTTAAGCTTATAATGTTTTTAAATAGGAAACTAAATACAAATTATATACTGAAAGGTTATATATTATATATTATATAATGTCGCAAAAGGTGCTGGAATCCATCATCACTCATGAGGATACCATAAATTCAATGAGATATGAATGCAATTGTGTTTTATATGTCCCATTTATTTCTTCTTTTAATATGATTTAATACATTTCTAATACAATAATAAAAATACATTTGATGTGTTATATAATTTGTAAATACAAGTTTTAAAATAAATAATTCTATATGTATTATTATAAACACACAGAATATTCTTGGGCCCCACAAACGAAAAAGTACAAAAAATGAATAATATTATTTGATGGAAATAACAAATTCTGAGTGCCTTTTACCAAAATATTTAATTGAAATCAAAATATGAAACTAATTCAAACCAAGCAGAAAGTCTTAAACTATATATTTAAACAATTAATACGTAGTATGCTTATTAATTTGATGTAATTATTAAAACTTAACTACATACCTTTGGTGTATTTAAAAATGTTTATTAACAAAATTTCCAAATAATCTTTTTTTCCTTAGTAATTTTTTGGTTTTTTATTAATATTTTTTTACTTTTAATATTTTATTTTCATAAAAGTTTTATTGGTAAAATATAAATAAACGCGCGATTGTGACCGCATCGACACGAGTGAAGAAAATATCTTTACATTGCCATTCTATTTAAAGGAAAATATTTTTTAATTGCGAAATATAATCTATTCAATAATGAGGTATTTTCTCTAAGGGTTGTTAGAAACTTCAAAACTTTTAAGTTTACCGAAACGATTGTTATTTTGCATATTATTATTATTTAAGTGTTATGATGATTTCATCATATTTCACTATTTATTGATTATATTATTAAAATCTTCCATGTAACATAAGAATTGTTATGAATTCTCAATTACCTTCATGCTAAAAATATTATGAAACAAATTATTTATTTAAATTGCATAACCAACAAAAAATTAAGTTTTTGAACCAAGTTACCAACCAACCATGTTAGTTAGCAACTCATCCAGTCCAACAATTGATAACTAGTTTTCTATAGACATATACTACTTAACTATATACTGACTTGTCAACAAACTTTATTTACATTTTAGTATATGAGTTTGTAATGATTATATAATTTTCTGCACATATAAGCTATAAAAGGGACACCAGGTAAACTTGTACCTTGATAAATAATAATAAATTTTATTAAATAGGTCACAGGTAAGCAAGCAATAAACACTAATTTACTGCATCATTTCATTAATATCTCTGATTT
The DNA here is from genome assembly GCA_036784945.1 of Monocelis spectator. NCBI lineage: Eukaryota > Metazoa > Platyhelminthes > Proseriata > Monocelididae > Monocelis > Monocelis spectator. The sequence goes on from JAYMFX010245673.1 coordinate 16,084, forward strand.
ATGCATTGAAATTGATATATTTTATTAGATAGAATATAAAATATAAAACATGTTTAAAAAGTGTCTCATTTTTTATGTATAATATTCTCACAATAATCCATCTCACATTTCTGAGAGAACCAACAACATTGGATCATCAAGACTATACTAATAGTCTATATCTATTATTCATCACTCAGCTTACAGTTTTTGTTATGGATTTCATGCAATTTGTTTGATATCCCATCAAATCCTAACACATTTTCTAGTACATTTTACTTGATTATGTGCTTCTACAAGAATGACTAAATTAATAACCATTAAAACCAAAGCAATTTCTTTAGTGTAAGGTAGCCAGTTATAAAACAATATCAAGAGGTATATGACTAATTTGACTTAATGTCAAGTAAATATGAAAATAATCTGAAAATATATTAATACTTATAATGCATTGAATTTATATAAACTTGATGGATGGCTATACTTAATACTTCCTTATCACAGTTATTTAACATCATGAAAGCAAACTATCTTTGCAAAAGGTCTTCATCCACCAGAATTCTTTTGATACATGTACTTACTTCTTTCAACTTGTACCAGATTCTGTAATTTGGGTCAGAACAATAAAAATTTAAATATTTTTCCTATAAGTATAACAATATCTATCAATCTATAAATTCAGCGGTCCCATTTTCCATTGTTCAGTTCTCAATATCAAATACACCATTTTATTATTATTTAAGTAAGTTTGAGAAATAAATATATTTTGTCAATCAATGGCTCACAGTTTAGAGATCATTTGCCTATATGCCTCTGTGAAATATCCTATAAATATAAAATACTAACTAAGCAATTTTTAGATTGTGAATGCAAGTTTGTAGAGCTGTAATATGTCTCTTGTGGTGTACCCCAATGTTCCATGTTAGGTTCTGTACTCTATGTATTATATACTCTCCGATATTATGAATTCTTATAACATCAATCACCTTATATACTGATAAGTCTACCTGCCTGTCGTTCAGCAATGAAAATGATATTTGCTTGTTAGACAAATGTGTGATTAACCTCTCTGATTGGTTCTATCTCAATAGGTTAAAACTTAATCCAAGTAAAACTGAAGTTTTGCTATCCACTTCTAAGCACAAACTCAGGAATCCTGTTAGAAACATTCAAATTATTGATTTTCATTTTACAATCCCAAGATACTCAGAATTCAATTGGATAGTCATTTATCAACCACATTACTCAGTTATCAATTCCTTTCAGTTTATGTTAGTATGTGTTTTTTTATGTCTTTGTAATTTTGTCTATTTTCCACTTAGAATGTACATGTACATATTAATCAATTATTTTAGTCAACTCCATGTTAAATTAACGATTTAAAACCTTTTTGTATACTATTTTGCTCTGTTTCTGTTTCTCACTAATATCCACTGTATTTTTCACAATTTTATTAATTTTTCTTTTAATTCATATAAGTTATTCAAATGGGTTGCATTTATTAAACCCAAAAGTACGATTTTTTAATGTGGTTAAAAATCATGAAAATTATTTTTAAAACAGAATTTAAATGCTTCAGATTTCATTTAGGTTTTATTCTTACTTAAATCGGATGGGAACAATATAAATTTAAGTAGACCTGATCTGGTTTTTAGGTAAAGTGTATTTTTTTTCAATCAGAAAATTTTCCATTTGTTTAAACGTCTGTCTGCAGTTATTCTCTTGTGAAGAAAGAATTATTGTTTGTATTCAATAAGTTATGAGGGTAACTTTATATTTCAGCTCCCATGGTGTTCTCAGCTGTCGTTTTTATGAAGATCCGTATCCCAAAATTGATGATGTTGTAGTGGTAAATGTTCGGTCAATTCAAGAGATGGGCGCTTATGTTCATCTCCTGGAGTATAAGAATATCGAGGGGATGATTTTGTTGAGTGAATTATCGCGAAGACGAATCAGATCCATAAATAAATTAATACGAGTCGGTAGAAATGAAGTCGTTGTTGTTATCAGGGTTGATAGAGAAAAGGGTAAGTCATTTTACAGAGCAGGCTTCAACTGCTAACAAGAGAGAGAGACTATTTGATGGTGTTGTCAATGGGAACTTTTCAATAAGAACTAAAAATTGAGACATCGATAAAAGCTCTTATCCTCTTATTCAACTAAATTTCTATGATTCTTTTTGTTATTTCTCCGCAGGTTATATTGATTTATCTAAAAGGCGCGTGACCCCGGAAGATATAAAGAAATGCGAAGAAAATTTCGCCAATGCTAAAACCGTAAGCAAATGCTTGTCTTTGTAAATTTAGAAATTAGGAATTCAAATCATAATACTACTCACCATTTTCTCGAGTAGTCTTTTAACAAATTTGTTATTTAATTGATAATTTGCATTAAGGTGAATCAAATTTTGCGTCATGTTGCCGAATCGAAGAATTTCAGTAATGATGCAGAACTGGAAGAGCTTTATAAGAAAACAGCTTGGCTATTTGATAAGAAATACAAATCAAAAGGTGGCTCTTTTGAAATGTTTAAGCAGGCTGTGACGTGAGTTTCATTTTATCCATGCATGTTAACAAATAATCAATGAATAATTAAAAACGCATATTTGTTAAAATTTATACATGCAATGCATTCAGAAACCCCGAAGTGCTGGATGAATGCGATATTGATCAGACAACTAAGGAGACCCTCCTATCTGACATAAAAAGACGATTAATGCCCCAAGCTGTGAAAATTCGCTCCGATTTTGAGGTATCTTGCTTCAAATATGAGGGCATTGACGCTGTAAAAGCCGCTCTAAGAAAAGGTCTGGAATTATCCACTGACGCTCTTCCAATAAAGGTCAGTTGCAGTAGTATTGATGATTATTTAGTCTGAATTGTTGAATTTCCAGAATAATTTATTTTATTACTGAGAAGTAGTGATATTAGGCACTGGTCGAAAAGTAAATTTTATTTGGTTAGTTTTAAAGAAATACGAATTAAATGATTAAATCATGATTGAATAATCAAAGTGAATCGTGAGAATGTGAGGATCCTGGTATGCAAACAGGAAATTCTGAGGATGACGATTCCAAATCACAACAATCAGCCTACCAACGGTCGCTATTTGTGAGGGCACCTGCAATCAAATGTTAAACATTATCGTTATGTTCCTAACTTATAAATTGTGATAAAATTACATTTCACTGGAAACGCACCAATTTATCAAGTTGATAGACCTTTGCATCTGCGTACTAAAATGATGAAAAAGTCAAATTAATGTTCAGACTCACTGTCTGAAATCGAATCAATAATTGAATACATGCTGATGAGTTACTCACTCCATGATCTGGTGAGGGTTCCCACATCCTCGATGCACCGGACTTTCTCCTTCCCTTTACACTTCCTAATTGCCAAAGTATCATAAATGTATTTCAAATGCCGACACGAGTTCTTTTCCATTAACTAGAAAAATACTAAAATACAGTTAGTTGCCAGTCAAAAGTACGTATGATAGTAGAAAATCTCGTTAGACAATCACTTTACACAAAAAACATCTTTCTCTTTTAAAAAAATCAATTTTATGTTTTGGGAATTGAGGAATATGCAGGAAGAATTATTTAAATATCTGTTGTTGATTTTGAGATATCGAGAGTGAAGAGTGGTAGGTATAGCGCTGAATTGTTGTGGGCTCACAGAGTTCATTAGTTTTGATTGGCTGCCTGCCATAATAACTCAGTATATGAATGAAAGGGCGATAAATTAATCGATACTGTGCGTGAGAAAGTATAGAGAGATATCTGTGGTCTGGTCTAGCCTACCAGTACAGAATAGACAGATATCTGTACAGTATATCAGAGATATCTGTACAGTATATCAGAGATATCTGTACAGTATATCAGAGATATCTGTGGTCAGATCAGTACAGAATAGAGAGATATTTGTGGTCAGACCAGTACAGAATAGAGAGATATTTGTGGTCAGACCAGTACAGAATAGAGAGAGATATCTGTGGTCAGACCAGTACAGAATAGAGAGAGATATCTGTGGTCAGACCAGCACAGAATAGAGAGAGATATCTGTGGTCAGACCAGTACAGAATAGAGAGATATCTGTGGTCAGACCAGTACAGAATAG
>JAYMFX010245784.1:0-5000 GCA_036784945.1 Monocelis spectator
GTCTCTCTTATTCCTGTAGATGACAGTGTCTCTCTTATTCCTGTAGATGATAGTGTCTCTCTTATTCTTGTAGTTGACAGTGTCTCTCTTATTCCTGTAGATGATAGAGTCTCTCTTATTCCTGTAGATGACAGTGTCTCTCTTATTCCTGTAGTTGATAGTGTCTCTCTTATTCCTGTAGATGACAGTGTCTCTCTTATTCCTGTAGATGACAGTGTCTCTCTTATTCCTGTAGTTGATAGTGTCTCTCTTATTCTTGTAGATGATAGTGTCTCTCTTATTCTTGTAGTTGATAGTGTCTCTCTTATTCCTGTAGTTGATAGTCTCTCTCTTATTCTTGTAGTTGATAGTGTCTCTCTTATTCCTGTAGATGACAGTGTCTCTCTTATTCTTGTAGTTGATAGTGTCTCTCTTATTCCTGTAGATGATAGCAAGGTATTGAGCTCATTTCCTTTCGAACCCAATTATATTGATTTATAAAACAATTGCCGTAATTCTAAACCAGCAATATTGGATATCAATATTTTAATCTTTGTTAAGAGTTGATGAATGTACATCTGTATCGGTGATTTAATGATTGTTTGTATGTTATTTAAGGAGTGAAATTAGACCACAAGCATATCGAAACATTGGAAGAAATCTTTCGAAGGGTTCAGTTTAAATCCCTCGATTTTGAAAATACAAATTTAGATGATGATGTAAGTATTACATGTATCTGAAGTATCTTAAGGGATTTCAACATTTATAATGTTACTTACTGTTGCTTTCCTATGTCAGTATATCACTATTTGCAAAATCTACTCTATTTTATCAGGAATCATTGATTTAGATAGACTATTACAAAGTTTCTAACTTGTGAATGGATCGATATATTATGCATTGTATTATCTGTAAGTAGTTTCTATTTTGTCTTATCTTCAGTTAAATCTATTCGAGTCTTCTGAAATGGATGTTAGCGACTGTGTGTAAATGCTATCTCGGTCTGTGTCGATTATACAGAGATAAACTCTTGCTGACTGAAATTCCAATTGATCACAATTTTAGATCGACAGAAATTTTGATTTTAATTTGAGCAGCTATGATTTAAGATTGAATAGGCTATAGATTGAAATGTCACAAAATAGTCGCATGTTGTAGTAAAGTCGTTTCTATGAAAATGGATTTTTTTTAAAAACTATCAAATTTATCGATTAAAATACGATTTTGCGATGCTTTCTGATTCATTGCTTTTGATAAATTTTAGATGGCTATCTCATTATTCGATATGATTGAGTTTTACGAGTCCTGTACCAAGTTGAATATCGCAATGAATTCAAAAATCACCTATCGTGGCTTTCAAACTTGTTCTCGAATGTTGAAAAAAGTGTGTTTTGATTAATTTGTGGAATTTAAATTGTTTAAACCATCGACAATGATGTTAAAATTTTCAAATGAATGAATAAGGATAATAGCATATTACCAAACCATAGATTTTTAGGTACAGAGTTTATAGGGATATCACTGGGTATGCAGAGTCGCTACATGCTTTGATTTCATTGGCTGATTGGCATTTGATGCCGTTTTTAGACAGCGATGCATTTTTATCATAGCGCGAGTTAGTGAGTGATCTCTCTCTACCCGTAAATGCAAATCTTGAATAAATCTAGTAAATATCTAATCGTTTTAGCAATTACAATATATTCAAAAGAAACGTAAACAATTTAACTTCAATCTTAAATATACTGCAATTGTTTCTACTACTGATAGTAATATGTTGTAGCACTTTCTTAAATTAAAATGATAAACACGTTTTTAAAGAGAATTATAATTTATAAGAATAGCGTTTTGAGGTATCGTGATTAGGTTATTGAGTTTATTTTCTGAAAGTTACTGAATCTTGTTTACATCCAGGTATCATCGCCGCTCTTTCTATCACGAGTATTTAGATTCAGCTTCAAGTTCTTTATTATATTATGCACAAAACAAACAGATGAGAGAGATAACATTTTATAGGGGTATCATCAAATAGTGCAGTGCGTACAGTAAAAAATAATAAGTCGGTTAGTCGCATATTGAGATTTTTAAGGACTCTTGAAAGTTCATTAAAGTCCTTTCATGAAAAAACAAACAAATACCATGTTGTTCATGGTATTGACAATCCTGACAATGTCTATTGATAAGTGGTGTTAGTTCTCCGACTATGCTGAAACTGATTACCTTAATAAAATGATTGCTTTTATTGAATAAATTTCGCCTGACACTTTCCAGAGTCAGAATTTGAGCATCCTCATCGTTCGAGGTATCATCTTCGCGGATGTGTCAATGCCCGCTCTGGCTCGGTCACTGCGCTGCGGCTCCTACTTGTCAGTGTTGCACATGGAGAATTGTAACATCAATGGGCGCAATCTACTGATTCTGGTGTCGGCACTGAAAATGAACGATCATCTAAGGGAATTGTATCTGTGCAACAATAAGATGATGACCACCGATGGCATACAATTGGGCGCTCTTTTAAAAGCCAACACTCGCCTACAACTGTTAGACATTCGCGCAAATCTTCTGGGGGTAAGCTCTACTCACCTTCTTTGTGCAATAATGAGCAGCGCTCTGTGTCATCAGGATCTCTCTATGAGGAATTCTCTATCTCTAAACCAATAAGACTGCTAGCTGATATATATGTAAATAACTATAGCAACAAATGATTGGATCTAGCAGTGTGACGTCACCAGTATTCTAGCGTATTGGTAAGATCAGCTGACATGTGAATCAGCCGGTCTATGGTTCGATTCCCGGTCGAGGCAAACATTTATTTTATGAAATTAAGATTCATAACACTTTAGTTTGACTATTCTCATTGCTATTTTGATAATATTTTTTAGTTTAAATATTTAGTTCCAAAGCTAGCTTGATGCGTGCATATCGATCTCTCCACTATCTTACTATCTATGCCAAACTGAAACACAACATCTTTATTATGCATTTCGCATTATCTTAATGTGACCGGAGCAGTTTGATCAGTCGGTGCACTCTTCGAATATTCGAATGCACCGAGGACCGCTGATAATAATTGTAATATAATAGCCCCCGTTTGAAGTGGACTCTTTCACTATACACTTACTGCTCTGCTCTGCTACATAATTATTGTGACGAACTTTGTAGCCTTCACTGCATGTGTTTACCTACTGCTGTCTGTATTGTTTAAGTGTCGGTGATTTGCTAATTGAATTGAATTGAGCGAGGTAATAATAATATATTCTGATCGACTATCAATAATTGAGCGATCAAACAAATTCGATCGACAAATTTTCTCATAGTCTAGTGACAAAATATTCTTAAAATAAGTTTACCTTCGTGAATTATTATCATTCTATTATAATTCGTCAAATATTATATTATTCGTGTGAATTGCATGCATACTATTTATAGAATGTTAAAAGTAGTGCAAATAAAAATAATAACTTCATTAATTGATGTTCAAACTATAGGATGTTGGTGTTAGCCATTTGTGTGATGGTCTGTATGAGCAGACCGGTGACAATGGCCTGCTCAGCCTCAGTCTATGGTCGAATTCTCTCACTCAATTGGGCATGCCCGCTATGGCGCAGGCACTTAAGCGATGTAAAAATCTTCAAACTCTAAATCTGGCTAACAATGCACTCACAAGCGAGGGCGCGCATTATTTGAGAGAGGGCCTCTTGTGCAACAGGTCTCTCCTCAGACTCTCCCTATTTGGGTGTAAAATTTCCTGCGAAGGTAAGTAAGTTAATGAGAATGAAAAGTACACATTGACTGTACATTGACTGTACATTGACTGTACATATGTATGTAATGTAGTTATGGAGAAATGCATTCTTCATTTTACTCTTTTAGGTGCAGTCGCACTCGCGGAATACATAGCAGATACTAAACAATTATTGAGACTCGATTTAAGAGAGAATGATATTCGTACTGGAGGTCTCATGGCATTGACACTCGCTCTGAATGTTAATAAGAGTGTCACCCGCCTGGATCTTGACAAGGACCCTAAAAAGGACCCGGTAAATTAATTATCCATCCACAACATAGCGCTTCTACAGTAGAATAATCAATGTCAATAGAACTCTGACTTCAATCGATCCAACCATTTTCAGGGTGTGAAAGATTACCTCGCCTCTCAGCGAGAGTCTCTCCAACAGATCGACTCGCATCTGATGAGAAATCGGGTCATAGCCAGTGATGCCGCTGAGCGCCTGCTGGAAGCGGAAATGAATCTGGCTGTGGAAAAGTCTGGTCAACCGGACGATGCTTCAACCGCAACCGAATCGGACAATAATCCACTGACTGAATCGATCGAGGAAGACCAATCACCACCCCAAGAAAATGAGGAGAATGTGGACTCATTGCGACGTCCACGGAGTCTGGAAATTAAGAGTGGAAGAGATTCGATTAAACTGAGTCTGAGTAAGAGGAGACGGTTGATATCGAAACCGGTGTGATTCCCATTTGTATCTGCAAATTCGAATGCTAAATATTCTTCTGTTTGATAGATGTGAACGCAGCTAGAAGTCCCTCTCCAACTTGCGATGGTATACTTGGCGGTATGATTGTCTCTCCGACTGATGAACTCCTCAACTGTCCATTGTCCAACCAGCTCATCTCCCCGACTAGCGATTCTGAGTCCTCTCCGAGTCCAGAGCCGATCGATAGTGACGGCAATACAGCACCAAAATCGAAACGCGTACTCGGAATGCGAAGTGAAATGAAAACTGCCGTTAGTGGACGCACCTTTCTTGTTACCACCACGGTATATGATGATGATGAAGATGAAGATAAACCCCTGGAGCAAGAAAACCCTCATCAAAATCAGGTAATGCTCTATCCAGTCTGTGTCAAATTTACGGTCTGATTGATTGATTATCTGTATTTACTGTATTTATCAATTAATTGTTGATGGTTCAATGGATAATAGTCTCAAAGCATCACAGACTCTACAGAGATCTTCCTAATCTCTAGGAGGACTGGACACTCCTTACTATTCAAGA
>JAYMFX010245784.1:10000-12254 GCA_036784945.1 Monocelis spectator
ATATTAGATTTGTGTCCTGATTATTATGTAGCTACACAAGGATGTATATGATAGTGTCGTTGTAATCATCATATTATCATCAGATGCTAAATTCTAACATCATTGAAACAGCAAGCGTTTCAATTATGTAGTGTCACATAACCAAGTGTAGACAAAGTAAATTAGCCAATGAAATACATTCGTATAGCATGAATCAGCGAAATTGCAGTCGTAATCAGTGATCTGTGAATCAGCTAAAACAATCTGTTAATTCTATGGTGTACATATGAGTAGCTTCAACCATAGAGATATGATAATAGATTATGGACTGTAATAGGAGATGACTTTACGCTGAAATAAATTGATTGGGAATCTCTCAATACGCTAAAATAATTGTCGAGACAACATAGAAAGATCATGCGAATCTCTCTTTCGGGACCATATCAACAACTCAACAATCTTGGACATGGCAAAATTAACACCAATATAGAATATGTGATGAGACAGTAGAGACTGGAAAACAAATGCTTTCCCGGCTAGAAGAATCATGGAATGGGAGTTAGTAGGCAAGAAAGCAAAAGGAAGACCAAGAAAAACATAGGTAAGTCAGATTAGGTCAGATAGTAAGGAAGAGATGTTGAGATGGTCCAAGACAGTGACAAATGGCGAGCTAAGATAACACCGACCCTTCCACAGTGAGGGACAAGCTCTCAAAGGTGAGCAGTTTTAGAGACAACATTCGTTGCTGTACCTATACGCTAGAATAGCGATGACGTCATTTTTGGATCCAAGCATTCGTTGCTGTAGTTACAGTCTATTTATATCCCAGTAGTGACTGAAAGAGAGCGTCGTAATGGTTTAGAGATAGGGAATTCCCTATAGAGAGATTCTCATATCCTGAGAGCCAATCAAATGATCTATCCTGACGTCACACTATTTCAGCGTATTGACAGTATTCATCAGAATTGCTTAAACGAGAGCACCTATTGGTTTAAAAGATAAGGTACATATTTGTAATTGAGAGATTCCTAAATTCTAAAAGCCAATCAAATTACAGACCCTCATGTCAAAAACTATTTTCTATTAAACACCACAATAAGGTACTTTCCTTCAGTTAATTCAGAATATATTTAAACTGTAACTATAGCAACGAATGCTTGTCTCAGTATAGTATTGACTTCATCAGTATAAAAGAGAGATATTGTTTTGTATATATCTAAAATCCATTTTTGTCACTGGATATTGGTTTTAGGTATTCATTTTATAGAATATCGAATTTTCAATTCATAACCTTCAAGTTGTTACCTTTATATAAATAAGGAATTTGATAGATATACTGAGTAAACAACAAACTTAACACATATTTGACATTTTAGTTTAGTAAGGACAATGAAATTCAATCGAATATTCAAAGTTCGGTATTTATTAAAATAAATTTTCATTTATTCGTTATACTTTGTCGTTTGAAACTTTATTTATAAGACTGAAATTATGAATCTATTGTAGAGTTAACTTTATTTATGGACAAAAGTCTATATTTAGGACAAAATATTGATGATTTTGATATATCGATAATAATCAATCCAAAATTGAAATTATTCATAAATCTGATTGATTATAGATTATAATAATTATAGAATATTGATTTGTAAATAATTATAGAATATTGATTAGTAAATAATTATAGAATATTGATTTGTAAGTAATTATAGAATATTGATTTGTAAATAATTATAGAATATTGATTAGTAAATAATTATAGAATATTGATTAGTAAGTAATTATAGAATATTGATTTGTAAATAATTATAGAATATTGATTTGTAAGTAATTATGGAATATTGATTTGTAAATAATTATAGAATATTGATTAGTAAGTAATTATAGAATATTGATTAGTAAATAATTATAGAATATTGATTTGTAAGTAATTATAGAATATTGATTTGTAAGTAATTATAGAATATTGATTAGTAAGTAATTATAGAATATTGATTTGTAAGTAATTATGGAATATTGATTAGTAAATAATTATAGAATATTGATTAGTAAGTAATTATAGAATATTGATTTGTAAATAATTATAGAATATTGATTTGTAAGTAATTATGGAATATTGATTTGTAAATAATTATAGAATATTGATTAGTAAGTAATTATAGAATATTGATTAGTAAATAATTATAGAATATTGATTTGTAAGTAATTATAGAATATTGATTTGTAAGTAATTATAGAATATTGATTAGTAAGTAATTATAGAATATTGATTAGT
>JAYMFX010245895.1:0-20159 GCA_036784945.1 Monocelis spectator
ACTGCAGACAGAGGCGAAGATTTCAGAGAACTCCTGTTTGCCCAAAGAAGAAACAGCATTACGTTGATGGGAAGTAAATGGCATCTGATTATTTGCATTTCGCCTGGTCACAGAACAAGTTGATTATTGACACAACATCCAAGCACTTTGATATATTGACAGCCAATGGATTCACCGATTCACTTTCCCTCTTTGTAATGTTTACTACGAGTTCATCACAGAACTGAGATACTTCTGTAAAACACTCTTTCTTGCTTCTAGCCTTCCAATCATATACAGTTCTCCTCTTCTTCTTTCTATCGCCTTTTTTCTGCTCTTCTTCTTCAACAGTTCTATTTTCAACCATCCACCCATGTGTCAGTTTCTGTTTTTTGAAGCTGCATTCATCTATATCATCCAGAGAAAGAGTGTCCCAATGGGATGAAAGTGTGGGAAAAATTTGGACATCAGGTTCAGTAAGTGGGAAGAAGTCATTGTCAAGTGAACTGTTGGCATTTTCTTCGTCCTCATCATTGGTATAACCTTTTGCAATGTCAGAAGCATGGGAAGACATACTTTTGATAGCGGATATGACATTTGGCACCCAGCGAATAACCTGCCATGGAAAGAGGCTGACAGCTTGAACCCTAGTCATCAACTGAATGACCGGTTGGAGCACATCTATGGCCAGGCAAAGGTCTATGGGAAAGTCAATACCTCGAAGAGCGAACTTCATCTCATCTGTGTCTCCTTCATGATCTAGAGGTTTAGTTTGGCGTCCGGAAGTCACATAAGCCTCAACAATAGCAGGGTAACTGGTATAAACCTTCTGAAACTGGGCGAATTGTGAGCTGGAGAATCTGGTTAAACAATGGTTGACTGTTGTCAAAGCAGTTAACGATTCGATTTTTGCATAGGCATGGTATTCTGAATATCCTTTGCCCCTGCCAAACATATCATGAATCCGATTACATCGTTTGATCAAACGTTGAAGGAATGGAGATTCTTCACGTGTTTTGACTACAGCTAAATCAAGCCAGTGCGCAGCATCCCAAGATGAATAGAAAAATTTGGAATTTCTTGTTGCATCAACCAAACTTAGAAGGGTGTCGGTGAATGAGTGGGAATACTGGCCATCGGCATGACTACCCACCAAGAAGCTCAACGATGTCTTTGGAAGCCGGATATTATTTTCAAGAATGTCAATGACTTGCTTGGCAAGCTCAGGTGCCGTACCACCTTCTAATTGATTAGTCTCGCTATTCAGTTTATAGACTGGCGGAGCATCTATAGGCACAGCAATACGCCTTCCCTTGAATGATAAGAGCAGCATTGCAGCTTGATTTGACTCCCTGCTAGAAGTTGACTTATCCTGGCTAATTGAAAAATGTTGAGGCAGACCGGTAGAAGGCAATGGCTCCATGAGAAACGTTTTCAATTGTCGGAGTATGTGTATGTATGCAGCCTTTACCATATCATTGAAGAGCAGGTTCCCATGACCAATGTTGCCTACTTCAGCTCCACACATTGATAGCAAACTCACAATGGACTCATAATGTCTTGCAGCACTCTTTATCTTCAAGACTGTGAGGCCTGCAGAGACTAAATTGCAGCTTACATTGAACGATTTCATTCTTAGCTTCCTTTCTCTGCTTTCAAATAGTAATGCAGAATGATGGGTCTGGGCGAGGTTTTCTGTGCCAACTGCTGAAAAATGGCCTAGCACCATTGATTTGAAGGAATACCATTCGCTGCATGAACCTGCTACAAGACGTTGTGCTCTTTCAGCGGAATAAAACAAACCAGTAGCCAATGTTTGTTGAGGGAATGATTTCTTTTTCTGCTTGATATCAGTTTTGATATAATGCTGACATGTTGAGCAGACAATACAGCATCCATTTATTTTGTGTTCGAACAATAACTCTGGAATCAACTGATCCAACTCAATCATATTTTTCGCTTTCTGTATCGGATCAGAAGAATGAATTATTGTTGAAGAAGTTGAAGACCCTGATGAAGAAGTAGATGGTAGGGTACGTGATGAGGAATTCATTTGGCATTGCACAAGAAACTTTACTTGGTTCTCTATGCGGTCCAATTGAGTACCTTCAATCGTTTGTGCTTTAGGCTGCTGGAATTCAGATACTTGCGTCTGCAAAAGAGGAGATGGACTTGGAGTGATAGGAGGAATTGGTGGTGGAGTGACAATAGGAGTGATTATTGGTGGAGTGATGATGGGATCGATGATCACCGTTAGAGGAGTTTTGCTAGAGATTGCAGCTGATGGGGTGACAGTGGGTTTTGCCGGATGAGTGATGACGAGAGGGATGGCAGGAGCAGGTGTAGGTCTGGCAACACTTTTGATAGCTTGAGCTCGGGCATCTTTGTGGTGTACAATGTGTAGGTTCACATTATAAGTAGGATCTGATTTATGGACCATATCACAATGCCTTTCTCGAGTGTGCTGGTTACCTCGGCCTAGTTTGTGATTACATTTAATGCAGACATGTGCCTCTAAATTGATATTTCTTCGTGCTAATTTAACAGGATGTGGCGTTGCTGGCGCTTCATCAGTCCACTTGCGCTTGCCTTTAAAAAAATCAGCCACTATCTTTAAAAATAGAAATAATAAACATTAGTGTTGATGACAAAAAAGAAGTTTAAATACATCAAATAGTGTTTACTAATTAGTTTCACTTTCGATTTCAATTTTTTTATGTTTTAAGCTGTTATACAGTTTTCAAAAAATAATATTTTTATGCTGAGTTTTACATTAAATACTCGCAAAACGAAAATTAGTTAAAGTTGTTAAGATCTTATTAAGATTATGGTACTTTTAAATCTGAATGAAAGTGTCTTAAATTCCGTAATTTAATTATATAAAGTTTAAGAATAATGAAATTTTAATTACTGTATGTACTGTAGGTACTTCTGAAGAGAAATAAAAAAGATAATTGGATTTTTGTAAATTTAAACAATTTAAATGAATTTTACAATTAAAAGTCAGCTCTGTTATTTTACTATTCATGCGTGAATGATGCCTGCTCTCAATTTATTACCAGGATATTATTACCATACTCTATGATTATTACTATGAGGCACAGCAGTCAATAAACACTGCACTGCGCGCAGTGCAGCTGCGCTGCAATATAAAATCAAGGTTATACATATAGGTACATCGTTTTGCAGACATTCCCTGATGCTGATAATAGAGAGCGGTCGATAAAATTTGTCTGTGTTAACCTTTAATCTGACATTAGGACAATGTTCGATCGATCAAAAGAGGCTTTGTTCAGCAGGCAGCAGCTGCATAACTGTTATAGATATTGGTAGTCAAAGTAAAAGACAAATTTTCAGCAGTCTTTTCTTGCTTAGTTAATAAGAAATCGCCATTTTCTTTTCATTATTATGACAGAATTTAATAAATCATTAACTCTTCACTTATTAATTAATTTAACAATCATAAACAGTAAAAATTGAAATGGACGGAATCATCTCATGATGCTGGTATCAAAACTGATTTTTTACAATATGTTCAATACCTACCAAACTAAATATCGAATACATTATTATTGAGCTTAAACCCATACATATGTTGCTCCTCCAAATATAAAAATCACTATGAAAATTCACGTTATTACTATTTTCATTGGAATAATGAAGCTCAGAAGTGCGACTCATCTCAAATATCTTGGTGCATATAATAATAATATGATATACAATAATTAATAAATAAAAGTTTACCTCTTTCCTTGGTTTTCTATCAGTTGAGATAGCAGGATTATTGTTTGAAGTACTGTCTTGGTCTTTACTATTTTCCGCCATTAAAATTTCAAACTTAGCGCAACTGTGAAGTGAAGTGTTTGGTAATTAATAAATCTAATTTGTTTAAAGTTGTTGTTTTTTTAATCTGGCGGAACGTTTCAAATTTTACCAAAAGCAATGCGTGAATGAAAGGAGTGAAAAAATTGAGTGATGATAATATATTATTTATATATTATAGTCTGTAATTATTTTTTTTATTTAATGCTTGCACCTGCACATAAATTCTGAAAAAATAAAAAACGCAGCTTTTACTAAGTCAAAGCGCAGATATTTGTTGTTATGAAATTATCTAAGGCGCAGAAAAATGGCGGAAAAAAAACTTGCCATCTGATTCAGATTATTGATATAACTGATATTGTTATACCTAAATTCTAAATTTCCTATCATGTAAAATTTATTTTAGATAAGTGATGTTCACAGTTGTGAAATGTGATGAAAGGTCAGTAAGTATTGTATCATTTTTATGTTTTGAAAGATATTGATAATCCAGATTGTTTTAAAAATATGTAAGTATACACTAAATGTAAGCTTGTGGTAGTCTGATAGAATTGTTTTTTGATTAATCAATCTCGCTATTTGAATTATTAATAATGGTACATATTTATATCATAATTAGTACACCTTATTCATTAGGTTCATTATTCATTCATTATGTATTTCAGTGTTGTTAAATCTATTTTGAAGAATGAAGAACAAATGTCATATTTTTCCAATATTTCATTGGAGCCACAAATTCTATTCAAAGAAAAAGAATCACTAATGAAGGATGTCCAGCATGTAAACTCCATTCATTGTAATGTTTACTCATTAAGAGGTTTGATGAAACCTCGTGGTGTTTACAATCAGTTAGACATTCCTCTGTGCAGTGAATTTACTGATGAAATTATCGAATTCAGACAGCATCGCTCATCAACCTTTTCTCAATCATCTAATACCAAAAAATGGCCCGCTCCCATATCACCCATTCCGCCTATTTCTTATGATCTGTTAAAGAAAAATACAATTGGTTATTTTAACCGACATCGACAAGCCTATAGGGCATTACAACAAAGGCGTATTAAAAGAAATGCCATCACTTTCGCATTCAATCATCGCGACCGACGAGAACGTGCTAATTATTTATACACCCGATGGAATAAAAAACGACTATGTAAACCTCGATTAAATAAGGCCTCGTTGCTTTTACTGAAGGCAATGAAGCCATGCAGTGTGAAATTGGAAAAATTAAGTGAAGAATTCATTGCTGATTCAACCATTGTTTCTGAAATAGAGTCGTGTCGTTTAGAATATGAAAATGGCAATATCTCATCTCATCTTCATCTTCATAAAGAAAAGTCTTCATTGACTTTAGAAATGAAATCTAAACATCAGGAAGTTAATACGAAAAGATGTTCTGGGCGTAACAGACCATCATTTTATAGATATCGAGACACTCCTGTAAGAGGTGCATCGAAAAAGTCAATTGTCATGAGTCCGGTTAGCTATAAAGTTAAAGAATTTGTTCTAATTAAACCCAACAACAATAATAATAATATTAATAATTCCACGAAACGGAAACAAACGAGAAAAAAGAAACGCTATATTTTTTCGAAACCGGTTAAAAGTCTTCGAAAGAACACACTACTTAATAATAAAACCTCAAAGACCAATTTACCACTTTCTGGACCGAAATCAGTGAGAGTTATCATCAGTCCTACTTGCAAAGCTCGCGCAGATATACATTTAGCTAAAGATGTCAGCTCAAATATCTGTTGTCACAATACTGATGACGAGGATGATGATGAGGATGACTGTACAATCATTTCTCATAAATTTGACAATTGCTCGTCAATAAATTATTCTTCAGAAGGTCATTCCACATGGCTGGATGTGGATAGTTCATTTCTAACCAGCAGTGATGAATCGTCTAATAGAACTTCTTGTCACCAAACCGAATCTGGTCGAATCATCAGCGCCAGTCTTATAGCCGCGTCCTCACAGAGCGCTAACAATATCAGGCAAATTCATAAGAGTCTTTCAATTTGTAAGTCACGCAATAAAAACAAGCCCGTAGCAGATAATTCCCGCTTAAATATCAATTCCAATTTGAATGCCCAAAGTCGAACATTAAGATATCGTTATAAATTAATAAGGAGCGCCAGTTTCCATTCTCCACGTGCACAATCAGCATCGCCTGTTTCCAACTCGATGAAATCAACCAAGAAGAAATTGTACGTTATAACTTCATATTAAAATATTGACATTACTTACGCAACATAATATGTAGTATCAAACAGAAAACATGATTATCAATAGATACGGCTATATCGGTTATCTACTGTCATTCTATGTTTAAAGTTCATCTTAGGTTGTATGAGTTTCGGCGCGGGTGGCAGTATGATATTCGAACAAAGTTTTCAAGCCTTTCAATATCACACTTCCTCAGGAGTCCACACCAAGCTTGAGATCCCGAACGCATTCTGGAGACGATAATAAATAGATTTGTAGATATCGCGTAGATTTTCTTTGCTCAGGCACCGTGATCTCAGTATCTTTTCGACTTCTGTAAAGGCATCATGCACGAGCTAATAGTATTCCCTAGGTGATGTTCTAATCTCTGTGCAAAGTGTTACTCCCAGTATTTTATATGGTGCTAGGAGTTACTCCTAATAGAACTAACTCAGTGAACTAACAGCATTGAGTTAGTTAGTTCGATAGAGTTGATATAAGTAACGAATTGGTTTCGTTTAAAAGACAGTTTTTTTAAGTCAATATGAGTACGCATTAGCTAAAACCTTCGATTACGTTTAGGTTTTTATAATAATACATAGATTCAAACGGAGCGACCTCATTTACCCCAGAAACCGCTATTCATTTTGTTTCTGTATTTTTGGAACTTCCACTATGGGTTAATGTGTATTATTGCAGATCTCCTATTGAAAGATTTCCATTAAATGAGCTAAAGGTTCTTGGTCGTGACTCTCATTCGACACCAAATCATTCTTCAGCGGGGAGTTTTGAAGCATTGCGCCACTTGGATCTACCTTGTAGCTCGTGAGTCAACTTATTTCCTTTAGAATGGTTTTAAATTAAACTTTTTAAAAATCATTTACAAGAGATATAATAAGCAGTATATGTATTTCAATCTATCATTGATAACCTTTACAAGTCCTTATCTGCTTATTTTTATTTTACAGCTTATCTGACGACTCTTCTCGGTCACTCGATCAGATAGATTCCCTGTCAGATTCCACAATTGAAACGCCACGGCAGTCCAGAAGGCAACGACGTCTCTCTGATGTACTGTCACCATGAAGTTCATTTCCTATCAGCGAATAATGTATTGCTGTAATTGTTATAATTATCCTTTGTTTGCTCAGAGAAAAGAAAAGAAAAATTTCTTTTATTGCATTTAGAGAATTTTCCTCCTTGTACATTAATTTGTAAATGATTAGATATTAACTAATTTAAAGGCATTTGATCAACTCATTTATTTAAAATAAATCAAACAATTATAAATTTATTATCTAACATTTTCTAAAATCAAGGTATTTTTTATACTACTTATATTTTATAAAAGTAATATGATTCATTAAATATAATTCCAAATAAATATCTAAAAGTGATATTTACGGACTTATTGTTTTGATGATGAAGTTGTTATGGAGTATTAAAGTATTGAAAAAAGTTTGCTGTGAAAGAATAATTCTGCTGAAATTGTTATCTACTTTAATATTAAATTAAGACTTTGTTGAGTAATATTTGAAAAGTTATTTATGATATTACCAATCTATTGTATCTACAATTGATTTTGTTAACATGATCATTTGTTTTCCTTTGTTTAAACTACTAAATAGATATTAGTTTGTGATTATTGGTTAGACAATATTATACATCAGTTCTGTACCATGTCTTTATTTGCACAAATCTACATCGTAATGCGCTAAGTTTTGAAGTCTTTCAACGGTTGTACAGACATTATTACAGATTTTTAACCAAAATGTATCTTCCACAATTCTGTTTTCTCTTATTAATTATCGTGACATTGATGTTTTCAATCTGTGTCCTCCTCATTTTTGTCTCGCGGAGTATTGAAATATTGTTAAGTCAAGCATTCTAAAGTATTGAGAACTTCGTGTACAAATTATGCATTGAATCTGTTATTATCCTACCATATATTGTGATCTAATTGTTTAGTCAATATTTTGAAATTGTGCCTTGCTTCTCGTAAGCAATTTTGTTTCATTGTGTTCATATTATTTTACATATTCGCACTGTCGAAGAAAAATAAATGAAAATTTGTTAAATCAATTTTGTTATTTCATTTCTATTAAATAATAAAAAGAAGCTAAAAGCATGTTAATTAATTTAACAACATAATAATATTTTTGTAAACAACCTTTTCGACAGGTTTAAACAAAAGGAATAAATAAACATCTATTCCTTTCTTTTGTTCATACATAAATCCTCATATTTTTCATCGAAACCGTAGAAAGTCGATTTAATGCCTGTACATATAATAGCATGTAACATTATATTTATTATATTCTCGACTAACTCGCGTTATCATAAGAATGCAGCGCTGAATGAAATCAACATTAGATGCCAATTAGCCAATGAAATCAGACATATATGCCTATGATCTCAACAGTTACACATAAAATTGGATAAGCTGTAAGATATGTAGTGAAATCTTGTAATTGTTGATATGTAATAATTACCTAAATAAGTTAATCATTTTGAATCGAACGTATTTTTCTCTTGGCAAGCTTCACCACAATTGTTAGCATTTCTTCGCCCTCAGGATGTCACACGATTGATTCTTATACAAATCCTGTACAAATGGTACATACATACATTGTACATTACATTAAAATGTACACGTACTGTGTATTTTTCTCTCGACTTTATAACATAGGTTTTTTTAAATGCTTTTAATTTGATTAAGAAGTTTTGATATTTTGAATATTCTGTGTGTTGCCTGAAGTTCGTATAAATGAACCTTTTCCGCGTCAACCTAAAAATAATTACATTTAAGAAAGATTCGATTATTGTTGAATATGTTTTAAATCCTTGCTCGTTGTATGAAGCATATGCTTCCTACCGATCATACGATCAGTACTGTCAACTTTTTAACAGAGATTTTTTTATTAAGTATATCAAATAATAATAAACGTCTTTTCTTCTTTCTTTCTTTCAGAATAACAAAGCGGAATAGTTTACTCTAATAGTAATGATAAAATCAGTATTGGCTCTTCTTAGAATAACTAAAATAAAAAGTAGGTATTCGATCTATGATATGATCATTTCATTTAAAATTAGAATCCAAACTAACTACTAGAAGTTTAAAACTATGAAACCGATTCTAATCAGTATCATTAATTTATACAGGCTAATATTTATTAATAAATAACGTTCGTTAATAGATAGATAATTTTTTAAAGATAATATTTTCTAGTAGGCAATCCTTTATCTCTCTATTTCTCTCTAACTCGAGTCTACTTGCTGTATATAGTGTTTGTATTTTCTACATAGTAGACAATCCTTTCTCTCTCTCTCTCTCTAACTCGAGTCTACTTGCTGTGTATAGTGTTTGTATTTTCTACATAGTAGACAATCCTTTCTCTCTCTAACTCGAGTCTACTTGCTGTGTATAGTGTTTGTATTTTCTAGTAGACAATCCTTTCTCTCTCTCTAACTCGAGTCTACTTTATAATGTTGCCATTAAGTTTGTGTACTATATATATGAAGTTTAATGCGTGACCTTAAGTGTCCAGCAACTCCTTTTTCAACTAGTCTACGCAAGTAATCTGGTAAGCATTCCGTGTATATTCACTATGATGTATCCATCTGTTTTCACTAACTGTAGCTCTTTCTGTAAAGAACTTTTATTTGAAGATCAAACCACAATAAATTATGCAAAGTGGAATAAGTTAATTACACGGGCCAACCCTTGTTTCGAATGGCAAAATGTTTTTAGTATATGATAAATATACCTATATATTCATTTAAAATCGCAGAGAGGAACCAAAAATAGGTAATTTAAAATTACAGTTTATCTTTTTATTTTCAAATCTTGAGTATATATTGGTACAATATCATATTTCATTACATATGAATCTCATATAAAACATACCATTCATAAGGAAATATCTAGATTATACATTTACAAATATAAACGCAAGTTTAATATTTGTAGAATAATTAAATAAAAAATCGTTCATAAATGCAAACTTGGTCACCATGAAATTTATAAAACATGTGACTTCTTTAATTAAGTTCGTGTTTATGTTTATATTTACTATATTAAATTTACATATACTAATAAGATTGGAACAGTACAAACATATCTCCATTAAAAATAATTTTAGGTACCTAACCTATTATATTCATATAGTGATAGTGCATTTTGAAAAGATTTTATAGTTTATCTTTTGTACATACAGATAGATTTATTAAAATATTATCACATAGATTTGAAAGGGTGAATCACAACAACATACATTTTATCAGCAGATTTTATTGTTAATGATTGTTAATATTTTCTTTCTATTTTGATAGAATTTCTCCTAACTCATTAGAACGCTTTTTGTCAATAATTTCCATTTCACGTAGTAGCTAAAACATAAAAAGAATAGAGAGGATAAAATGAAAACTATATATAATTAGCTAATGCTACAACACAAATTAAAACTGTTGAATTATGTAGATAGGTTCAGGCATCAATATAAATGTACCTGGGAAATTTCTGTTTGAATTATTGTACGATACTTTTTGCCCTGACCAAGATTTTCCATTTGATCCAAAAATTTCCTTCTATCTTCAACCTCATCCACCACTATAATATATTTCATTAGATAAAAATGAAATAACTAGAATATTGTTTGTTGATTTAACAGATTAAAGTTATGAATAAATACTTACACTCCTCAAATCGGTCTTTTTCTGGTTCTGGAGTCGAAAGCTCTTCTTGCTCTTTTATTTTCTTTCTTATAATTTCTTTAAGATTGGGTGGTGGAATGTCAACTCCATATGCCATTTTATTAGCAAATCGATCTTTTTCATTGTCACTTCTACCACGTACTGAAATTAGTTTAGAATTACAAAGTAAACTCACTTTTTGTAAGGTATAAAATAATACATTACAGAAAAGGTAACATTTGGTGAATTGCTGTACCAAAATATTTTCTACATTTAGCTGTGTATGAAGAGAATCTGTGCTTAAAATTTAATCTTAGACATAATTAGATAATAATAATCAAAGTGGCTTTATTTCCTGTAAAAGACTGAACAGGTGGAACCTAGAAATGACTAAAATAATCATTGGTATTATAATACTGGCAGTTCTTACCAGGTGGTGGTTTATATTTTTCAATTTCATATGCACCACTTTCTTCAATTGTACTGCGAGTTCTTATAGAACTTTTATAATTTCTAAAACAAACAAATATTTAAGTGAATAGAATTTTTTAATTACAACCTACAGATTTAAATAAAGGAAATACTTTGGATTAAGAACTTTGGGTGTGCTAAATCTTTTAGGAGCACTTGATTTTCTTGATTTAGAATTTGCACTCGATGTTGCTGGACAGGTTGATGGTAAAGATTGCCCACCTACAAGAAGAGTTTTAATTTTCATTAATTTTAAAATTTATTAAAATATATATGAGTTTAATTCCACTAGAAGTTGGCTTCCTTACTTTTATTTTATACTATATGCTTTGTGGGCACCTTTCCAGTTTATATAGTATCTTTTTAATTTTAAAATTTTAAAACTAAGAAGCATGCTATATTAAATGAAAGGTATTTATCCAGTATAAAGCCTGTTAACTGACAATTTATGTAATGTGTATGGTTAAGCTAATATTCCTTATAAATAAGATACAAATGATTTTATTTGAAAATGATTATCAAATAAATCACATTATTTTATAGAATCACAATTAATATTTTAGGCTTAATTTTAATTTCATGGAAACTATTTAAAATAAGTTTAAAAATGAATCATACATTAAAGAATTTAGATTATGTAGATTGTTTTAATCAGACTTACTCTGAAGTTTATTTTTTAGAGATCTTTGCTGAAAATTTGTCAATTTTGATTCTTCCATCATTACTAAAATACATTTAAATATTAACTAAACTTATCATAATTAGATAATTTTAAAAGGTCAAGGTCAAATAAATTTTAAAAGTGAATATTTTTATAATATTCTTCTTAAAATCCAGAATTAATTTTAGCCGATAGCATTTATACATTTTCTTCATAAAATAATTATAACAATTGAACTTTTATATTTTGATTAATTTAATTTTTTAGAATAAGAAAATTCAATTGTTAAACTGTAGAAATGAGATACATAATTCATTAATTATGGACTACTTATTATGTTCATACTTTTGTTATTCAATGAAAAAAATAAAACAACTCAAACGTTTGTTACCATGATTCTTTTCATTAATTGAAAGTCTTTTATAATTAAAACTTGAAGTTCTTTAATCAAAATGTTTGGTACATTTATGAATTTTATTTACTTTTCATTAATTTTTGAGTTTCGTTGGAATACTGAACTCTCTGAGTATTCCAAAAACCTCCCCCAACAGCGACATTTCTTGGTAATGGATTCTCAGACATTATGTATCTGGGAGCGTATCTTATGTAAACAGTAAGTTTAAAAAATATATTACCATATTAATTTATAATTTTAGAAATATAAACAAATTTACAATAATTTCCTTTAAATAATAAAAGTATTAAATAATTAACATTCATTAATAAAACAAGGAAATTTTGATAACATAGTGAAAAATGTGATTCACTATTATTTGTTAGCATAATTTTGACTAAAACATGAAAATGACTAAAATAGCGCAATTCAATAAATAATGAATATACCTTATATATACCTAATACATTTTGTTTGGATGAATTAATAATACAACAGCAGACTTTCAAAGTTTTAGATATTTAAGTAAGATTTTAAATTTCGCTGTTTTAATAGTTTTAACAGTTTTAATTTCTGACACTGTCGACTATCTTGCAATAATATCATATTAAAATAGCCAAATTAATATTTCAAGTTCATAACATATCAATGTTTATTTTCTATTCAGAAAAATAATTTCATTTAGCTGCCTTCAATGTAAGTGAAATGATAATGAAAATCTGCAAATAAAATCTGTTATTTCTCTCTATATTCATGACAGTATTTATTTCATGTTGAGTTGTTAATTATCATTATAAAAAATATGTTTAATTTAAATTAGTTATTATGACATGACTTGTTGTAAACATTTTGTAGCTATCAGTAATTAGTAATATGTGTTAAGGCCTGAGGTTAATCATGAGGTATAAATACAATTGCATTAGTGTGCAGTTTCATTTCAGTCTTCACTATGGCACATGGTGTTAGTCCTTTTGCACCCACTTATATTGTTGATCCCGCTACAATAATTGATTAATGCAAGAAATTATACAAATATCTGTGAATATCACATAAAAACAATAGCAGGAATTCTGAGGTTTATGTACCTAAAACAAAGGATCATCAACAACAATTAATATATGCTTTAATATTAAATAATGTCTTATCAATCTCCCTTGAAGTCCTGCATTAATAATTTTCAATATTTTCAAATTGGTTATAAAAAAGCTTGTGACATAATTGATTTGATATTAAGCTGTGTCAACAATATTAATAGTGTGAAAATATGAAAATTAATTAGTAAAAAATGTTTTTCAGGATTACTGCTAGTCATTTTTACATAAATTCTAAAAAGGCAGTAGAACTATGCTAAATGAGAGACTTTGGATTAGGACTAGGATTGTTAATTTTTAGTCATTTGTATTAAATTTAACATGATAAATAATAACCCATATAAATTGAAGTTATTCTTCCTATAATTTATATGAATTATAAACTCTGTTTTATATTCATAGGTTGCTTCAATAATTTCTTTATGCTTTTGTTACAGAAAAAATGGAATCAGCAAACCTGCTGCCGACTGATTTTAACTCAGAATTAATTTCATTTAGAAAAAAGAGGAGAAGAGCTTGCATTTTTATTTTAGTTTCTCAATTTTTTGAAAGAACTGCCTATTATTCTGTTTATGCAAATCTAATACTATTTTTAAACACAGAACCTCTACATTGGTCTTCCTATAATGCAATGACTGCATCATTAATTCTGACAGGTAAATTGATAAAATGTCTGATATAAAAATGCTACATAATTGTATACATGTATGTGTCTTACTTTTGCTATCATACTTTTTGAATAAAAGACTATTGTTGGTTTTAGGTGTAACATTTACCATGTGTTTGTTGGGTGGTATTCTTGCTGAATCGTGTTTAAGCAAACGAAAACTAATATTAATTGGCTACTTGATTTATCTCACTGGATACATTTTGATTTCATTAACCTTCATTCATAGTGGCCCATTATCAAAAATGATATTTCAAATACCTGATATTTGTTGGCAACCAAATTACACATCAGGTGTCTCCACTAATAATAGTCACATCATTCCCATTGGGCAAGAGATATGCAGTGATTATATGATCAGTGCTCTGTCTTTGATTGGTATTGGAAGTGGCCTGATTAAATCTGTAATTGCTCCATTTGGAGCTGATCAGGTAAATCACACTCAGAATCAATTATTAAAAAATGAATTTTCAAACACTTAGCAACCGCTCACAAATGCATAGCAACAGCAAGAATAAAAGAAGTTTAATGAGTATTATATTCATTAAAACTCACGAATGTGTACAAAAGTTTACATTGATTTTCGTTTAGATTCGTCACGAAGCGTCCCCATTAATGCGCACATTTTTCAACAGCTATTATTGGGTTGTGAATTCAGGCTCATTTCTTGCTTACTTTGTATTCGCTTTCGTTCAGCAGAATAACTCTGCATTCTTTGGTTATGTGATTCCATGTTCATTGTTGGTTTTATCAGCCTTGATATTTATAATTGGTAAGTAAGTAATGCTATTATTATGATAAAGATGATATTTTGATAAATTTGCATATGATTCACAAATTCATGTTTTATTACTTATTCTTCATGTTCATAGGCATACCTTTCTATAATTCCCGGGAGCCGTCATTAAACTCCTGTAGAACGTTGTTTAGCGTTTGCAAAGAGTCCTCTTGGCGAAGATGCTGTCTGCCCTGTAAAACCAAACGCTTATTGAATAAAAGAAATTATTCTAAAGCTGTCAATGTTCATAATTACCAAGCGTACGTTTATATACATATAAGTACACTGAGCAATTTCTATTTACTGTAATTCTTTCATCGAATGACTTTTCCTCTGTGGAATTCTTAAATTTCTATAGGTCAAATGATAATATTGGTAGTGACTCTTTGGATGAGTTGTCAAGCGGGCATTGGTCAATCGAATTTTTAGATCTTGCTAAAGTTCGCTATGGTGGCAGCCATCATGAGTCTACAGTAGAAGATGTTAAAATATTTCGGAAGATTTTGTTGATTTTACTTTGTTTAATTCCTTTCTGGATCCTTTATTTTCAGGTAAATTTGAATTCAATAATAACCTTTTAAATATCTTTATTTGGTGTTACTTTTCATTAATTTGGGTATTCATTTCAATCGCAAAGAATGATTTTAAATTGAACGTCACGATACGCAGTCATGCAATAGATTATAGCTAAAGGATAAACAATGACTCGGCTATTTAACTGGATGAGTGTATCTCGTGACAGTATCATCGATTATTCGAATATGATATAAGTGGATGCATATTATGTATGCTTGAATATTTCAGATGGAATCAGCATTTGTGGTTCAAGGTTTACACATGCAGTTTGACGTTAATATAATAAAAAGAGTGAGTATGTCTAAATCATTCTATGTTGTACATTACCTACCTATGTCTGACAATACACAATAGATTAAATCCGGTCTGTGCACATTAATAGCGATTACTTGATTTCATCATAGGTAAGTATGACTATTTAAAGATTTTTGCAATATGATATGATATAAATCATTATAATCTGTATGATAAATTAGCAAATGGCATATATTGAAAGCAAACATGAAAGGTAAGCATTGAAAGCGACTTCCTTGTGATTGGCTGTTTTAATACGCACAGTAAGCCAATCACATAGTTTCTCCTGCTGTTGCAGAAATAGAACTCTGATTTGTCGGTTCATTTCAGATTCAAATACCCGCCTCGTGGCTGACATTATTTGACGTGATCACCATTCTGTTGGTCTTACCTATAATGGATCGTGTGGTTTATCCGTGGTTAGACAAGCGAAACAAATCACCTTCATTGCATACCAGAATTGCTATC
This sequence comes from Monocelis spectator, assembly GCA_036784945.1. Lineage (NCBI taxonomy): Eukaryota > Metazoa > Platyhelminthes > Proseriata > Monocelididae > Monocelis > Monocelis spectator. Next base: position 16,105 of record JAYMFX010245895.1, read on the forward strand.
GGAATGATATTCTCTTTTTCTGCTATTATGCTTGGAGGATTGACAGAACATTTCAGAAAACAATACTTTGTAAAGCCTGGCTTACGTCAAAACATTAGTTAGTACATATAGACAGATATACTTGTTTACGAAATCTAACTTTCATATCTTAATAACCTGAAACCCGAAGCTAAGTCATAGATTAGGGAGTACCTCAAGACACGGTACTTGGACCTTGTCTTTATTGTCTTTTTTGTTAGTCTCTCTGTTTATATCGAATGTCGTGTTTGAATACACATTTATAAGAATTTATTTATAACTATATTGTCCCAATTTTCAGGTGGAACCATTTATTATTCTTCAAATCTGCCAATAAGCTGTCAGATTCCTCAATACGTGCTAACTGGTTTCGGGGAAATCTTCACTTCTGTTGCTGGTAGGCAAATTCATTCATCCACTTGTTTTATATTTAGTTTCCATATTTAGTAAATATTATAAATAACAATCTATTGACTTCTTTTGCAAAGATTGAAATAAGAAAATTCAATTTCTGTTTTTAAGTGAAGTTAGTAGTGAGCTGTGATACCCTTTATGGAAAATTCTCATATTTAACTCAGCCAATGAGAAAACGCATTTATTCCAACTGTTCTTGGAATTCCTACCTATATTTAGATGGTAACTCTGACTACAAATGAAGTGCGAGGATGATGACGTCATCAATTGTGCGCATTTTAGAATTGGTATCGAGTCTTCTAAAGGGATATTAAAGGAAAGGTTTTCTTTACTTTATATTTAGGCTTAGAATTCGCCTACCGTCATTCCCCCAAGAGTATGCAGAGCCTTGTGAATGGCATTTTCTTCTTCGTATCAGGTATCGGCAGTTTTCTTGGAATTGCTTTGGTCAACAGTTTTCAAGTGAGATTCTATTCATTTGTGGATTAAATGAAGAATAAGTACTACTACTAACAGTAGTATTTATAAATAACGATTAATATTATATTCTAACATTCAGAACATTACATATTCCAATAAGTTCTAATCATAGAAATGTAATCAATCCATAGAGATGTAATCCAGTTATTATGAGTGAATATAGAGAGTAGCAGTCTGAATGAGATTGTGGAGACAAATAGAAAATTAAATTCTGCAGTCAAATCCTCAACGAATCCGCAACTGTGATTCGCTAATGCCTGACTTCTAATCACGAATAAAACTCGCGATTCAGCTCGCCTGCCTGCAGCTGCCATGTTTCTCATTGTCCCCTCAATGAGAATGAGATCTCAGCACTCTATAGATCACCTTGTATTCATTACATCTCTATGGTTCTAATAGATAGGTAATCTATTTGGTAGGCAAAATCCATAGATATCAATTTAAAAATAATTTTCAATGATTCTTTTAAAATTTAAATTGTAGGAGAGAAGGAATAGCTTTATGACAAAGATTACAACCAAAAGTATCACATTTGTAAAAACCAAAGAGATAATCGTAAAATAAACGCCAGCCTATAAGAACACGCAAATTATAACCCTAACTTTAAATAAAAAAGAAATCGCTTTATCAAAATCAGATTTCGATGTGCATTTACGGGCGATCCTTAAAAATTGTATTTTGATAAATGAATGTTTTAGGGTGAAGAGAATTTCTATGAATTTCTGTTAAGCATCAAGCTTTAGAATCATAGATTTGTTTGAGGCGAAAACTTTACAAAAATGTCGGATTTCTATGTTTAAAATGAATGCTAAAATTAAAGGCATAGAAATATCAGTATATGATTAATTAACGGAAATGTTAATACAACCATGGACATTCTGTACTATGGTACAGATAAATAAACTCTATAGTTTGTGATATTCATTTGATATTCATTCGCCTGTGACATTTCCCTCTTTTCTAGGGTATCTGGTTCTTCTCCGGCGATTATGGCACTATTAATTGTGATGATTGTCATTTGGATTATTATTTCTATTTTCTCGGTGGTGTACAAGCCATCGGTCTGGTCATTTTCTTCCTGGTGAGCCGGAAGTGTCGCATGAACTCCCTCAATAGTTGTCTACCCTCGATAAACGGAACGAACTTGAATTTACCGCCTGCGATCACATCTAGAATAGGGTCCGCGGTGCGGTGACCGCATACTGATTGATATTCATCCGTGTTGATTTATCATAAATTTAAACATCTCCAATCTCATTTATCGATTCATTTCACTTGACAAACTGATCATAATTATATTATTGTATTTCTGTGCATATTCTCTATATTATAGGGAATAGAGATATTACAGGCTTGTTTTCTTGTAATTTCTCTTTCTTAATTCGCTCTCGTGGTGTGACACAAAAGTGTGCAGAGAGTCTCTACACACGCTTATCACTATAAAATGCTTTCAATAGGTACTTTGATTTCATTGGCTGATTGGCATCTAATGTGGATTTCAGTCAGCGCTGCATTCTTATGATTGCGCGCGAGTTAGTGAGTGATCTCTCTCTTTCTCTCTCTCTCTCTCTCTATCTGTAAATGGAACTCTCTGTTGCATTAATTGTTCAAGATTATTCATAATTGATTTTCTATTTTAATAAACATTATTTATCTTTCAGGAATTGTTTCATTTCTTAAAAATAAGTTCACAAGAATAACCATCAATTTTTGTATTCCATATTAAGTAGTGGGATATTTTCTGAGCTGTGCTCACAAAACGCTCGTTTGATTGGCTGATTGACCATCCATAGAGTTAGAATATTTCAATTCATTCTTCGCAGTATGATTGACTCTCCGATTTCTATGGTTCCATACATAGATATGTATGTAATTTTCTTGTGACGTGAAAATCGATAATTTTATTGGCTCTTAGAATTTAGGAATTTTTGACCTCATTCAATCGATAAATACTCAATATATTTAGACTGTAAGAACTGTAACAGGGAACTGTAACTATAGCAATAAATGCACAGAAAGGTCCCCTTTTGATTGATTGATTGTACCTAAATATTTTACTTTTTTGAATTCGAAAATTTGAGGAAATTTAGATTTTTATATTTACTTTAATCTGACCATTTAAACAAAACAAAACAAAAATCATCAAATCTTTTCTTCAGATAGTATAAAGAACAATTGATTTAACCTTCATATTTGTTAAATGCATTTTTGTAAATTAAGCAGATAAAACTCTCAATCAAATAATCCTATTATTTACTACTTAACTAATTTCAGCCCGCGCAGTGTAAAATGATAGATTTAGTTAATCTCCTGCTTCTGTGGATCAGGAACGGATCAGCTTTTCCTCTTGAAAATCCAACTGGCTAATACTCGTGCAGTAACACATAGAGTCGTTTCTATACATCCAATAAATAAACAAAATATCTTATCATATTGTTATCGCATTTTATCACATTTCACTTTGATAATTCCATTGCAGCTTTGATTAATTGATAAATCCATAGAGATTATGTACAGAATTTCTATGGATTCAACTGTTAAAAATGAAATCAACCATCAAAAATGAAAATAAATTTCTTTCTTTTAATATTGTCAAGGAATATGAATACTATATATATAGTAATAATTTACAACGCCTTTGTAAATTGAACTCTTGCTTAGAATATCTTGGTGTACGTAGCTACCTAAAAACATGTGACATACTAGATATCTACCTATCTAATTGTGGATGTTTACCCTTTTACCCTTCTAAGGCAGCGTTTGTCGTTTTTAAATCAATTTTTGACGATCGTCAAAAGTCGGATACGATTTTTGACGGACGGAGTGTTTACATTACATTTAATTTTCATCCGTTTTTTAACGGAAAAAAATAGAACGCATCCAATTCATGACCATCCGTCAAAAATTGGACAGAAAAGAACAAAAATACGATTTTTGACGGATGAAAATTGAATGAAAAAACGAATAGTGTAAACACCATAGAGTAATAAGTATACATAGAGTAACGACTCTTGCTAGTATGTAGATATTTGGATATCGTATAGTGATGACGAAACTCAATATCGGATTTTAATAATTCTTTTACTAAATTAAAGTATAAAAGGAGCGTTATTTAATGATATAAAATTCATAATAATGTCTAG
>JAYMFX010246006.1:0-26033 GCA_036784945.1 Monocelis spectator
ATGAAGTAATCACCCAGTAGTAAATTATATATAGTCTTAATCCAAATTTTGGAGTATTGTTATTGTGTATAGTTAGATATTATAGGCAAATTGCGTAACCGAACAAATGTAGCACTAAAAGAGAATAGAGCAGGCAATGAGGTTTTCGGTTTGTTACCATTATTAACATGAAAATGTTACCTACTTTAATATAATTCGGAAAATTCATCTTGAATGTAATTAACCGTTCCTGGAAAATTATCCACTTAATAATCACGGATGCTTTAGGACATCAGGGCCTTAGGACAAGGATCCATCAATCCAAGCTTCCATTAAGTTTAGGTTGATTAGTTTAATTTTGAAAATTCTTCTTGTATGTCATAATTTTATATATATTTAATATCAGTGTCTTGTGGCTTATAATAACCATTCATGATATGTTGTTATGTCATCATATTATATCATTTTGTTTAAATATTTAACAAATTATCAACAATAAATTCAATTAAATTTCCTGAAGTTTTAAATTTAATATTTTAAATGTATGTTTTGAATAGAAACTTATTCTTATTTATTTTCAATTCTTTCATGGTTATAATTGTTTGAGGCTGCCTTGTTTGATTTAAGTTAAACATATTCATATAGTTCAGATCCGAATTTTATAATACGTATATAATATCACTATGACTTGAATTGAAAGTAAACTATTTACAATATTCTCTTATTGTGCATGGTATTTTAGATGATTAAATAGAGTAAATAAGTTTTAGCATTAATATATTGATCAAATACATTATGTATAACATTTTAGTATAACTTGATATATACAGAGATAGTTAAAACCAGTTAATCTACACACTGCAAATAAAATCATCAATTTACAGCATATAAACTGCTGTAAGTTGACTGATCCACTTGTCAATAAAGCATTAGACATCAAGTGATGAGATTAACCAATCAGAATATCTGATTTACCATCAACTTATATATATGTTGATGTCAAGTTATACAAACATCCAATCAGATTTAAGTATTTCCAAATCTATAACTTGGCAGACCTATTTCTCAATATGGATTAATGTTTTTAATTTTTCATGCATCAATATGAAAGATTTATAAAAAACTTAAATAAATTTATGTGAGTTACATAAGTTACATCATGTTTATCAACTTTAGTATAATTTTTCTTGTTGCTATCTGGATTTGTTATACATTTTACTTTACCAAATACTATCTCTTCATTTTAGATAGATGAGCAACCTGGGATTTAGTAATCGTCGCCCAAGAGCTGTTAAAAAGCAGCCCATTATTGAAAGAAATGTCCGTAAATCTAAAAGTGATGCAGAAAAGTCTTTAATCCATGCATCTAAGGGACCTCTAAAAAGGCCTGCATCACAAAGCCCAAATTCAGAAGTACCCTCTAAATTCAGGAAACAATCAAACACAGACATTAACAGTAACACTATAGATAAAGAATCAAAGACAGTCTCAAATGCTAATCAAAAGACTAGAAAACATATTTCTATAAACAAAAAAACAATTGGAGAAAATAAAGGCTCAATACTAGTTTCAAATGATAAGACAAAATCAAAGCATCCTAGTAAAACACAATCTGAAAAATGCAAGCCAGTAAGCTAATCATTTATTTTGTTATTTTTATTCATGTTATCAATCCTTTCTTATACTTGAATTTATTAAATTTTAGAAGGATATACCAACAAAGAAAACTCAAAAAACAATCAAAACACAATCTGAAAAAAGCAAGCCAGTAAGCTAATGATCTGTTTTATAATTTTTCTTCATGTTATCAATCCTTTCTTATATTTGAATTTATTAAATTTTAGAAGAATATACCAACAAAGAAAACTCCAAAAACAATCAAAACACAATCTGGAAAAAACAAGCCAGTAAGCTAATGATCTATTTCGTAATTTTACTCCTTGATATCCCTATTATTCTCATACACCTATCCGGATTTGACTGTAATGTGTGAATGAATTATGAAAGATAAAGACTCTGAACATTTTATATTCTTAAAGCAGAACTCGTTTATTTTATTGTTTTAGAAGGATCCATATTCGGCATATGATTTTACAAGCTCTGACGAAGAGGAACCTGTTAGTAATAAAAGTAAATCCACTTTTAAAAAGAATTGTAAAGAAGTGTTGTCATCGCCACCATTAATAGCTCAGAGCAATGTCTCTGTGACCCGACGTGTGTTTCCGCTGAAGAGTCCAGTGGTTGCATCTTACACTTTCTTCACGAAGGGTGTCGGTTCACCAAACTCTACCATCGATTCCTCACTAACGGCTGGTGCTCTAGCTGCCAAGAGAAAGGAATCCATCGCCACTGAAAGACGTCAATGTGCTGAAGCTACTTTTCTGTTGCCACTACCGAATACGAATCCCTTGCCAGGTTAGATCTGAAGTAGATTTTCTTCTATAATGACGCTCATGATTGTACTGTCTGATAATCCTTTAAAGACTAAAATACCAATTTCAATTCCTAATTTTTATGCTTTTGGTCCCATAAGTTAGGGAGGAAAAGGCCTCATTTTTGTTTTCTTGAGATATAGCGTTCACAATTTGTTTTAGCTACTTTTCTTAATGAACCTTTTCAATGAAAACGGTTATCCTGAATCATCGAAGAAGATTCAGGAATTCTTCAGAAACCTTCGAATCCTCTCTCCTTTCATTTTCGCTTACCTAATCATTCTATAGATAATTAATTCTTTCAATGAATTCAATCTTTTAATCATAGAAGCAGATATATTATCTTCTTCGATTCTTCGCTTTATTGCTTATATCTATTCAGGAGTAGATTCTTCTGTTTATTCGCCACAATCTTTTCGTTTTATCGTTCCTTATTCTATAAATCAAATCGTAATTTATCAAAACTGTTAGAAATGTTTTGTCTAAAAGGTTAGTAGTAAGATGAACAACAACAAGTCTGTCATTGTGTAAATATATTGTCTGAATTATTTTCAGCATCCTCCGGAAGTATTGAAAATTTCATGAAGCTCTCTGAAAATGAGCCTGAAGCAGAGACCGATACTGTGCCGCTAGTCATTACAAATGGTACAGAGGAGTCTAACAAAGTGAGAGATTCAACTCCATTCAAGATAGTGTCATCTACGCCTTATACAAACAAGAAAGGGGTCGGTTTATCGTCGAAAATAAATTTGCTCAAGTCGCTGGAAGAAGAAGCGGATTTAGAATTGTCGAAAGTGTCTCACTCTGCAACAGACATAGAACTATTTGGTGATGATAATTATGGCGGGGACACGATCAGTGAGTTTCTATTTAGTCATATGATCAGATTGTAAAGTGTATATAGCATAAAAAACAGATCAGGGCTAGATTTTACGATTGTGTGTTTTTTGTTACTAAAAATAGAATTTTACGGTCAAATTTCGACTCTCCCATTGAAATACGTTAGAAATTGCTAAACTTTGGGAATAAATTATTCGAAAACTTTTTCAAAATCCGCCTCATATCTAATGATCTTGATTGAATTGCGGATCCAATCTCCGCAACCTGGATCCCTTCACTGGACACCAGGTGAGAGATGGAAAACGCAAGAGGCAGATCCAAGAGAGAACTGAAGATCTTGAATCATTCAGAAACTGATCCAGAACAGGCACGAATGGTATTCATTTGTTGTTAAGATGTGAACAGCTAAGACTAACTAAGACAACCCCTAAAACTCTCTTAATAAAATCTATACTAGACAGCAAGTAGACTCGAGTTAGAGAGAGAGGGAGAAGGATTGTCTACTAGAAAATACAAACACTATACACAGCAAGTAGACTCGAGTTAGAGAGAGAGAGATTTGCTATCATCTTTTCTGAAAGTTTACGTACGATCTTATTCCATACAAATATGACATCGTTAACCACTGCCTAAAGCTTTAGATCTATTGATTTATAATTATTTACTATTCATATTTTCTAGATAATCTTTCTCATTCGAGAAGTTCTCATGGGAAAAGCTCTAAACATAGCAAATCCAATGATGTGAGTATTCACTATGAGATACTTTTGATTTAATGGTTCTGTCATTGTTCTATACAGTCAGTTTGGGTTAATTTATTTCCTAACATACCGAAGCTGGTGCCCAAAAATGAGCGAGAAAAGAATTGAATATTCACAGGATTGAATATTATTAAATTATACAACTAGATATGATATCATATGGTAATAAATTCATAGCTCTGTATCTAAAATGAGGTAGTCTATCTACCATTGTTTTAGACTGAAAGCAATAATAAGTATACACGAGATAAATCGATAAACTATCCCCTCCAAAATGATAACTACACTCTTCATCAGTGTTTTCTGATTGATTTATTGTATTCATTATAGTTCACTATATGTGTATCTTCTACTAAGAATAATTAAACGTTAGGGAGTAGTTGCATGACCAAATACAGTTTTACACTTGTCTATTCATTAGTCACATACTACTTAATAAATAATACAAACATGACATGAATATATTAATGTAATACTTTGAGAACCGTCGTGTGTTTCTATCTTCAGAGATCTACGGGAAGTTATGTTTTGTTAATATGTATTAATTTAATAATTAATTGGGGGTTTTGCGTTTCCTAGTTCATTTTTCTCTTGTTTTTATTTTGACTAAACTGTTTATTGACTGCTAATCTGACAAGCTCTCCTTATTGGCCTAATTTATTTATCATGCCATCCAAGTTTTAACCATAGAGATGTAATGAATACAAGGTGATCTATAAAGTGCTGATCTCATTCTCATTGAGGGGACAATTAGAAACATGGCAGCTGCAGGCAGGCGAGAGTTAATCGCGAGTTTCATTCGTGATTACAAGTCAGGCATTACTTCTTAGCGAATCACAGTTGAGTATTCGTCGGTTTGACTGCAGAATTTGATTTTCAATTTGTCTCCACCATCTCATTCAGACTTCCACTCTATATTCATTCATAATGGATTACATTTCTATGGTTTTAACTGAATTTTAAGGTGCATAGAATCGTGCTCAACTAATTTGTGTACAGGGCCTAGTTCAAATTCTGATTGGCTGGAGTGTCAGGATAATGCATTGTCCTATAATTAGTTCGCTATACTCTCATTCTTAAAGCTCAGTTTGTCCTAGCAGTATAAAGAGATGTTTGTGTATAGAAAGATCACTCACTAACTCGCACTATAATAAGAAAGCAACGCTAACTGCAATCGGCCAATGAAATCAAAGTATTCTCATTGAAAGCATTTTCGTCGTAGGCAAGTTCTTAATCATATTTATTTCCATATATTTCAGAACAGTGAGTATGAAAATTTAGCGACCGACCTGATGGCTAAAATTTCCGAGTCAGGAAATCACGAATTGAAAGTGGTGTCAGAAGATGAATGAGAGTCGCATTGCAATCTATCTCACTCGGTGTAATCAGTTACAGTATGGCTGCTATTCTATGTTGTGCCTGGATCATAAATACATAGCTATGACTATATTTACTATATTGGCAGCATTGCACCACTGAAAAAACTCATTCTTAATTACAACTGTAATTTATTAATTAACGTTAATCTTTCCTATCATCCTCCGATAATGATTCGACTTTACCATTCTCCTTTTCCTCCATCTTCATCTGGTATTTCTTCTTGTAGTCTGCTTATCATATCATTCTTCAATCCTAAAAAGCCAAGCATTCATACGACCTTCGGAAGCCATAAGTATAAAATGAACTAACTGACTTGTATTTAAAATATTTGACAGTTATTGCATAATGTCTGTCTGAATCTAATCTCCAAATAAATACCAAGAAAATACTTAGTAGACTACTTCCTTTGATATAAAGATCCAGTTAAATGAGATAATCATCAAGAAAAGTCTGTTTATTATGATTTCATAATGGTGGAGAGGGAATTATTCAGCTGTGATTAACCATAGCTACGACAGAATTTCTTTATAGGAATTGAGTTTTATTACTCTATGGTTAAACTGAACGAGATTTTTATAGAGTTCCAGCTCAGTGATCAAAATGCATTTCTTGTGCCAATGAAACCTTTTATAAACTATAAGCAGAGAGATTTGTTTATTCGCTCAGATTAATTACGACGCGCCATAATTGTGTTTTCACGGCAGTCAGATATTGCCGCTAAATTTTGATTGTCCTAGGAAAACAAATCAACTTGCTTCCTTTTATAATTAAAACATCATTCTAATCTCTCTCTACACGTAAATATGGCTAAGAAATTGAAATATCTTGTACAGTTCTTTACGTTTTTTCAGATAAACTAAGAAGCTTGGTGACATCTTCTGCTATAGTTTTAGAATAATTCGTTCTCAAAGATATTTAAGCAATTTTCAATGAGTTGGTTCAAATTTAGCCTTAAATGAAATATCTATTTTTAGTAACAGAATTGCACGCCAAGTATTTTCGTAGGGCAGTCGTCACTCACAGAGCTAGGCAGCCTACTGGCTCTGTGATCCCACTCTCTACACTATCTCTGATTATCTGAATTTCTATTTAATTGTGCCTCTCAACCTAGTGAGTTAGTTCACTGCCAGTTATCTATTTCTATATCCTTCGGTTTGGGGGGATTCTATCTGATATCTATGGGTTTATCCCTCTTTGTGGCCAATTTTCTCTTGTTTTATGTGATTCTTTTGTATTATTATAACAAAATCGGAGATGTAAATTGAATGACATTTCATTTATGAGTTTTCTAAAACGGTTTGAAGTCAAGACTGTATTATATAGAATCATAGACAAACTAACCCCATTTTTAGTAGCCTTTACATCTTTTTGATGCATTGGTTACATGATTCCTTTGTTTAGTATAGAAATTGATTATTTTTATTCTTAATAATTTTTAACATTTCATGATCTATGAAAGTTGATTACAGCAGCCCTATTATATTTCTAAATGTATGTAAATTCAAAATGGTTGCTATTTATAATAATATATTTGATTCCAATGCCTTATATATTTGTATAACGCCCATGGTGTATTTTTTTATTGTGCTCAAATATTCTTATAAATATCATGTTTAAGTTAATTTGTTGACAATCTTTCTAGTTCTGTATTCGTATGTTTTCAATTTGCATATCTTTTGTAGATTATTAATTACGTAATACATACATACAAAATTTTCTATTTTATTTCATTTTTGACAACAATGCTAATAATTCTAACATCACATGGCATGGCATGTTAATAAAAGTAAAACGATAATTATAGAAAATTAGCGCTTTGGTATTTTAGGAGAATTAACGCTCAAAATAAACTTTATAGACATAAATAATCGTATAATACTCGACATATTAAGAAATCAACTTGAAACGCGTTAACTTAAACTTAATTGGGTACCTATTAATATGTATAGGCTTCAGTAATGCTTGAAATAACTGCCGTAGAATATTTTTAATTCTGTACTTGTTAATTTATCACTCGTGTTCACTTGCTAGGAAAGTCTATGAATGTGACAGATTCGGAGGAAAATATTTAGTTTAGTTCTAATATAATTGATATGCGGAAAATTATCCTGTTCGAAATATGATTTCGATAGCATATATCTTCTAGACCGATGCAAATAAACGAGGTCATAATATAGGACAAAACCGCCCCATTTGTAGATCAAACCGGGTTTCTGTCTTCACGAGTGAGCAGAATAGCAACGATGTGGGCACTCAACAATAACAAGTTTTGAATTAGCTTAAGTAGCATTTGGTATGTTTTGGAGCCTATCTTTACCTAGACATCCCTCAACTAAAATGTAGAACTAACTCAGACAGTTCTACTGGTCTAGTTCAGCTTTAGCTATAGTCTGAGTTAGTTCTCCTAGATTTTTGGAGAGGAATATTCATATAATATTATATCTGATGAATTTAACTAAATTGTTTTTTTTACGATCTTTTTAAACTTTATTGAATTTATCTTGTTTCAAGATCTCTCTCTCTCTCTCTTAAATCATAATTTAATATGGCTTTATATATAATCATATTATTCAATTTAGTTCGATATAGTTGTTATTTAGAAGGATTATAAAATAACCTCCAATAGAAATAATCTGATTGTCAATTAGTCCTTATAGAAGAAAATTTCTTAATTTTGAAGATGTATTGATAGAAAACATTTTACTCTGATAAATTCCACAACTGATTTTACTGATGTAAGAACCAATAGAATCTCTTCCTTATTTTAGTAAGCATCATTACATTATTGTGAAATACTCAAATCGTGAATTTATTTGGTATTCTATTTGAATCTTAATTTGTGAAAAAAAAACATTTTTTAACGGACTTGAATTTAAACTAAGCTCTTTTTTCAACTATAATAAATGAGTAATTCTGCATCTTCCAGATTTGGTCAGCATAGATCACCGGATCACCACAAGCAACTCCAGTGCGTCACTAACTTGAATGTTTATATTGTTGGAAAGGTAATGTATGATATCTATGCCTAATCAAATCTTTTTATAAATATAGTGATAACCCATAGAAATCGTCTCGCCTTTTATCTCCTCTGATTTCTATGGTTATATAACCGCATATATCGTTTATATATAAACGTGTGGGGCTGAAGGTATAGCTCATAGATATTTAATATATATATTAAATATCTGTAGTAGAGCAATATGTAATGTCTATGGTATATAGCTATATAAATCCATATCTATGGTTAGAGACTATGGTTATTGAACTATTATGATTCAAATGAATTTCACTGATATTAATCACCGACATTTTGTCTCCTCTAACACCTCAATGGTTACTTATTGAGCATTCATTAAATTAAACAAAATTATTTTCGTTTATGTTTTCATTTCAGTTTTCATTTAAATTCACTTTTATATGCGGAAGCCAAAAAAACATTCAAAATTTTTCAGAAACTTAACCTTTGTTTTTTAAAACTAATTTAGATTTAAATGTTAAAATTTAATTTCTTTTTTTCGTTCAAGTTCTTTAATGCAATTTTTAAGAATTGTTATAAGAGTCATTTGACAAATTTTCTCTACACAAATTAATTATAATTTTAATTCTTTTTAAAAAAAAATTAATTCCCTAACCAGTCGTATCAGATACACAAACAATCAATATATCAAAATATGTTTGGGTTAGCACAAAAGGAGCTATAGCTAACCTTAATGTTAGTTTTAGTTTGAAACCGCCAAATAAATCAATACAAATGACGTGTGAATCTTGAATTTAAATTTAAAGCAATAATTATAAATCAATATTTTTTTCATTTATTCTATACTTTTGGTTGTACAAATCATATTTGAAACTCTTTTATAAGTCTGCTCCGAGCATACCTGATCGATAATTTGGCCATGATGGCTGCAAATTAATCAAAACATAGAAATATAAACCAACAAATTACTATATATTTTGATTGGAGAAAGGAATTTCAAACTTGGAAAATTGAAAGGATTTATAGATACTCAATGACTATATATGGTACCCAAACTATATCAATGTGATTCTTGTTTAATTCTCTTCAAGGTAAGCGAGTCAGGAGCAAAGATTGTCCGTATTGTGCACATATCCGACACTAGGGGTGACCACGATAATATTCTACCATACATTCCCTATGGCGACGTTTTGGTTCACTCGGGAAATTTCGGTCTCAGTACTGTCTACAGACATTTTGAAAAGTGTGACCTTTTTCATCAAATATCTGCCATGAATGCATTTTTCGACGCCTGTCCTCACAAAGTGAAAGTGAGTTTATATAATTGACTTTACCCGAGAAATTAATGAGGAAATGTATAGGAAATGTAAACTTAAAACAATATGATTAAATTCAGCAACTTAAATCATAAATTTACTCGATTCTGATTGGTTAAATTTTCGAGCCTTTTTAACGAAAATAACACTCCGACAACAATCCAAAATCAACCCTTTTACGGCAGCGTTAATTTCGTAACATTTGTCAGAATTATCCATATACACCAATATCGATCTTATTGACCGTGTCTATATACCTCGAGAGTCAAAAAACTTCTATGTATCGTTCGTCCCTTTCAAATAGTATATTCGATTTAGCTGAATCATTCATTCATCGTTGTTAAGAGGAATATAATGATGTTTTATTCAGCTTGATCGAATAAAAAATTACAAAATGTAACTTGTCAGGTTGTTAATTTGGATGCATTTTAGGTTTTCCGGACCATGGAGGTACATATAGTGTTTGAGAGGGTCCAAACTGATTTGATTGATCTGCGGAACATCTCCCGGCGAAAAAAACGTTTAGGGTCCCGTAAAGGCCTCTTAAGGGGGCTAAAGGGGATAGTTAGGTCATTGAATTGGTGGAATTGGGGCAAAATTTAGGCTTGGGGCTGCCCCTTTAAGGGACGACCCGAATTTATTTATTTTCACTGGGTTACAGTTGGATGTGCATTTAAAAGAGTATTTTTTTATTTGGCTATTTCTATGGTGTCTTTTCTCAAGGTTATTAGATATAAAAAATGATCTTTTAATGATCTTTTAATGTAATTTACCTTCAATCTTTCGTTCAATAACGCTTTTAAACAATTTAGAGTTCTGTCCTTTATTTCTTACTTTCAAGATCATTTTCTCCATAAACTCACTCTTTCTGTATGACTCTTTCATAGACTTCTTGATCCAATATATTCTCAGTTCTATTGGGTAAAGATTCTTAAGAGAATCTCCATTTTCATGGGTCTTCAATCCTTTGTTAATAATAATCTTGATTTTGATCCTTCTAAAAATATTCTTCGATGGATTAAACGCCTTAATGTTTTCATTTATACTGGTATTGACAATTCTGTTTTATCTAAACTTTTTTCTGGTTTTTCATCTTTCCCTAATCTAAAGAAATGAATTTGTAAATCTAAATTTTAACTTATTGATTTGATTAGATCTCTATTGTTAAGTTTAAATACTTTTGTAACTGTCATTTGATTTGTTTTATCACTTAATATTTTATAATTTGCTATTAAGAAGTATATAAGAAGTAAACTAATAAACGAAACCTTGATTATCCTATAGATATATCATTATTCATGTTTAGATCTACGTTCCTGGAAACCATGACATCCACTTTGACCACTACCCTGCCGATTATATTCAATCTCTTCTTCCTGGGTTGATTTATCTTCAGGATGCCACATGCTCTCTATTTGGTCTTAAATTTCATGGTTTTCCATGGAGTAGATCTTTGATATCAAAATTTCGACCTCAAAGCTTTTCCACAAGCATGGAACGCTTGATAAATCAATTTAGCGAAATTTCTATAGACACCGATATCCTTATAACAAATTATCCACCATGGGATGAGAAAATTTACTCATTAGTTGCTCACCAAATCAAGTGAGTTCTGTATATTTTGTTTTTAATATACTGTATTAGACCATATGCGCTTTAATGCTTCAATATATAAAAGCTTCAAATGTGGAATAACTTTGAATTCGAATTGTTGACGTATATTTAAACAAGGTGCTGATAAATGTATAAAAGATAATTCTATGTATGTGTAAGTATACATATTTATTAGAATTTAAGAGTAAAAATATTTTCACTGAAATCTAATTAATTATTTTCCGAATACATCTGATTTAACTTGCATGGTTCACTGCAAACTGTAACAAGAGATTTTTCTCTCTGTAGCTATATACATACCTATAAACTGATTATCTTTAAAAAAAAATGTCTATAAAAAGTTTTCGTTATATTTCTCTCAGAATCATATAATTCATGAAAAGCTGAGTATATCTATATATATGTATAGTGAAGAATAGTGTGGGCACGATTTGAAGTGAAAGCCTCATAATGATTTGGGTATGATTGAGGGCGATCGATTTAATTATAGATTGTGTTGCGTCTCGAATTACGGATGAGAGAGCATGAAAAAGGAAAAGCTACTTCAATTATGGGAAACAAGATATATGTATATAGGAGTTGATGTTACACAATATTATTGTGATGTGATAAAAGATTCGCATGATGTCCCCATGTGACTCTTTTGATTTTATTTAAACTCGCATGTAAAAACGCATTAGAATGAAAATATAGTATTGAATTATATAATGCATAACTATATTTTCATTCTAATGCGTTTTTACATGCGAGTTTAAATAAAATCAGAATATGAAAGTAAACAGTGAATTTCAGAGGATTTATATTTTAATATTATGGCATTTTTAGGAATTTAAGAAATATCTAATAAAAATCTAACAATACCTAATAAACATGTTGTAACCAAAAAGGAAAGATAAGATTCAGAATTGGCTTTTATTCAATCAAAAGATCAGAATATTTAAGAATTGGCTATAGTCGCCTACTCGTGAATACTCATATACTCATGAAAATATCATATTATAATTAACATTTTAGAAAATTGTAGGTCTCTTTGAGCAACATATTGATTAATTTTAAAATAGAAAATTAGCTCTTGTTGCTGGGAATAAAAGTTTATTGTAAAATTTCCGACAGTACACAGTCAATCATTACAGAGAATGTTGTCAGCAGTGTGAGATGTGTGCATATAAATACTCAGAATATATCGATTCGGTGAGTTGAAATTAAAATTGAAATAAGTTAAAGGGATTACGTAATAGTGAATAGATGATTAGAATGTAAGTTGTGAAAGTTCATCCAATTCAAGTTTAGAGTTTATTTTGGGAGAATGCTTGTTGATAAGTAGGGCTTCGGTAAATCTGAGGCGAATTGGATCGGAGTGGCGCGCGAGTATGGATGCCTCGAAGGTGCCCTGACTCGCGGGCCACTCCGATCCAATTCGGAGTGGCATTCTCTGTAATGATTAGGACTGATACAGTCGAAAATTTTACAATAAACATTTATTCCCAGCAACAAGAGCTAATTTTCTATTTTAAAATTAATTAACATTCCATATATTTTGACGGACATACATCTACCTATGGCAATAGGCCGTTAGCTACTAAAACTAAGCGAACTATAGACAAGCAGACAATAAACTATTCCGGAAAGTCATCTTAAACCAACGACACGTCATCCACAAACTTAGCTATATAGCCATTTTTGGCTATAAAACGCATTTATTATTGGCAATCTTTCAGTCATAGTAATGTTATAATTTGTGCTTTGGCCGGAGTGAGAATATCTCAGAAGTCAGAGTAACAATTATTTATTCAAGTAACGAGGCATTTATAGTTTAATGTCATGGTTAGTTATGGAGGAAATATTAGTAAGAATAAACAAGCATTTAAATATTCAAGTTCATGTCAAAAGCTAAGGAATGAAGAGATCCAAAATTGAAATCTTCATTATATATTTAAAGCAGGTCTTCTATTTAATTCATACAATATTCTTTGAACCACAATTATGAATTGGCAATATTTTCCAATTACATGTTTATTATATAATAATGTATTTCTGTTTAGACCGATTCTTCACTTGTTTGGACAAGATTGCAACTCTTATGGAATTAAATGGAAAGACAAAATTTTATTTTCAAATGCAGCTCTGTATGGAGATTTGTCAAAATCCTCCGTTTCGAATTATAATTCCACATTTTTACCTCAATTGTCCAGTGGCAGCCATTGTGTTTATCATCGATCACCGATAGTTAGTGATGTCTATGTTGTACCTGATGTTATAGATGTCGATGAAAAACATTACCCAGATAAATGTATTTCATTAATACGAACTGATTCTAATTCTATAAAGAATTCCTCTGCGAATAAAGATAATAACTATGGAGTAGGTTGTATTCCTTTTAAATGCGGAATTTAGATAGAATTGCGATCTTTCCAGATTACATGCGCATATAATAATCCTATACATTCATTAGCATAATGTGTAATAATTGCTCGTTAAAAGATTATTTATATTCCTCCTACAGTAAACAGATGCTCATATGGTGACCCGATGATCATTTATTCTACGATATAGATTAAGCCTTTTTGATCTTACTATATAATAAAAATTGCATTGTCAATCGTTTCAGAGTGTTATTTAGTAAAAACCTAATAGTATAACCTAAACCTATAATCAAAGAAATTTTATAATGTCAATTTGAAAACAATTATGTTCAAATTTATTTTGTTGAAAAAACTCTTGAATTCATCTATAGACAGAATATTTATGGATGATTCAATTGACAATATCATATTAAGAATTCAAGCGCTAAATAGTTTCTCAGTTTTCAGATGCTGATCGCCTTCGGCTCAGCAATAATTTCTTTTGTCTTATAATATAGCTTTCTTATTAATACGTATATATAGCGATCAATAACTGAGGTTTATTTTTAATTTTAAACTTAATCTCTGTAAATGGTATAATCTCTGTAAACATGGTAAATACTGACACAGAGCTTTGTATATATAAAAACGATTGTTTGTGAACAAAAATTGTACTTGCAATGTCTGATCTATTAGGTACATTTAACATGCGTATATTGTTACAATAACTAAAACACAGTAATTCTTTGATCTTGAAATGTCTCTTTTTGTATCCTATATAATAAAATCGATAATTTGATGATTTATCAGTTTGTCTTCCGCATCAAAAAGATTTGTATATATACACAATTGTCTGTTTATACCCAAATGCCAAAAATAAATCGAATATATTATCATAGACCGCATGGAATAGACGATGTATAATATGTTAGTCAGGGGCAAATTTTATTGTACTATATATATTTTGATCCCTCCGAGGGTACCCGATGGGGATTTGAGAGGGCCGTCGGATATGCGCGGATAAAATTTGAGAATTTTACCAATAATAATTTACCAATTCAGAAATAATTATAGGTGCGGTTAGCCATTTCATAGCATATGCTTATATATGCTTTTTTAAATATAAACGTATGTAATTTATTCGATTAGCAATCTTACTTCGTTCAGTTTCTCCTTATATAAATATTATGATATCTTACATCTCTAAATTGAATATTTAACAAGGTGTATACTTATCTATCAGAGTGTTATTATATTCGTAAAAATAATACTGTATAAAAGCTGACAAACCGAGAATCGTGAGATTATTATAATAAAAAAATAACTATTACTCTACGCATGATGGTGTAAATAAATCAATATGAATGAATTCATAAAATATATCAGTGTGATATACATATAACTATATAACTAAGACCCAATGACCTATTTTTCAAAATTGAATAAATAATTATGATGCTGTTAATAATAGGACTAAAAGTATATAATGTTTCATTTTCCTTTGTGTTTTATTATATCAACACTTTAAACCAGCCATCTTATTAGTCGCGTGTTCATAACGCCTAACTGTGTAATCGCATTTTGCGAGCAAATTTCAGTCTTGATAGTGTAAAACCAATTGATAATTTTAATAAGCGTATGCATCCAAATATATTATTTAGTTAGGATTTCAATTCATATATATATATATATAAAGCATAGTCTAATAAGTCTAAAACTGATGAAGTTAAACATTTATTTAAATAAATTTTTTTTATCGTTCTATTGTGCTGTTTACTATACAACTGACTCAAGAACTATACTATTAAAATGCATTCATAATTTCTCTGATTGTCTTTTCTAAAATTTTAACATGCTGTCTTTTTTGTATTCAAAATTGTGATGAACTTGAACTTTTATTCAATTGAATTGATTAAATTGTCATCTTAAAAAGATATGGTTAAATCTTAACAGATGTGATAATTTCAGTTGATTATTAAAATATTTTATGAACTTCTAATGTACAATCAACTTTAAGTTTAATGTGTATGACAAGTGTAAAACCTAATTCCCAAATGTAAATATAATGTTTTATGAATGTTTTTTTAGCAATTAATTAAATTACAAACATTTTAAGCAATAGCTATGCTTTAATTAAACTAACCAATCAGTGCAACTTTTCATGCATTGTGTTATTTACTTATTTTAGTATAGTTAAGCTTATTTAAAATTATATCTATTTTGCCATCCATTCTGTCTTGGTATAGATGCTTTTTTTGCTAATAAATCTTTTCAACAACTATATGACAAAGGAGTTTTTGGCAACATCTAAATTTTGTTGAGTTATAATTTGTGATGCTTATTATGGTTTGTTTCAGCCAATTTGACCATGTTAAATATAATCCACATAAACTGAAAGTGACTTTACATTTTGTTTATTAGTTTCATCAAGAAAATACTGTTTATTATTTATGATATATGTACCATAAAATGGTATGTTTTACTTTAATATATTACCAAGTGATTTAATTGTGCATAGATCTTTGAAAAAATATTTTATTAAATAACTAATGGTAGCTCATTGCATTCATTTTGTAGGATGTGTGAAAATAATCCTGATTCTCACTTAGGTGAAGAGAAGAAATTAGAACATATTGTTACATTGGATATTTCCTCATTAAAGTTGAATGATACACCTGAAAAAAAGGCTCAATTGAAAGATATGCCTAGAAAAAGCTATGTAAAGCATTGGGTAGATAACTCAAATGCGGTAAGTAAATACATTTTAGTTTGCTTTATTTTTCATAACTCCATCTATTAATGTTTCATCACTAATTGGATTTTAGGCTGATCAACAAACAGTTCTTACTAATGGTTATGGATCAGATTTGTTTCATGAGGAGCTTCATATTATAAAACGAGTGTGTACTTTCATGAGAATTATATTATTTTTATAAATTGCATTTATAACTGCTATTAAGTTTAAATCTGAAATTCAGATTTATGTCTTGAGTGAAGTTAATTTTTGTGTTTCCCATTTCTATTAAAATTATAATGTCTCAAAAAATTTTTTAAAGGCTAATCGGCAGTCAGAATCAAGTGACAGTGGTTATCAGAAAAAAGGTGGTGATGATGAATTAAGTTCAAACTCACTCAATGGAACTGCTGATGTACTATCTGACAGATGCTGTGATTTAGAAGTTGCATCTCTGCGTGAAGAGGGTGAAGAAAATGAGAATGATGGGAAACGCAATAGTTCTCTGGATATTGATAGTCCTTCAATGTCACCATCATCATCAACTTGTGTCACAGTTAACACCTCTAATTCAGCTGCTCTATCTCTCAAAACTATTCAATTTTCTGATGTTGGAAAAGATGTTGATTCATCAGAATTAGTCACTGTCAAACAAAGATCTGATCTGGAGGTAATTTTTAATTATTAATAATTAAATTGCTTATTGTTAAATTTGTAACAGTTTTACTAGTTCATACATTAAATCAACTGTCATAATATTTTACATTTCATTAATTTCAAATTAGTGAGTGGTTCCTCAATGCTTCATTGCTTTTGATTTCTTCTAGTTATGTGATGAAGAGGTGTATATTCTTCGCAATGCAGATGGTCAAGAGATCTGCATGCACAATATTCCTGCTGAATTGTGGCCTGAAGATTGGCAAGAGGAATCAAACCCAAAAAATTGTGTTGTAGATGACATTGACTTTAATGATCCTAATTTGACTTATTTTTATCGAGAGATACCGAAACATTATGCTGGTATTGTCTTTGGAAAAAGAGGAAAGTAAGTATTGAGTGCTGTTTTTAATTTAACAATAAATGATATAGATAAAGTTCTGGTTAGGATTTACACTAATAGATTTTTATTGAATAATTATATTATATATGAAGGATGAGATAACAGATTATAAATTCTGAGCTGATAAATTGAGTATTTGTATCAAACAAGATTTTTTATCTGATTTGATTATTTTAAATTAGTCAAAATAGTTTATATTTTTATTCCTAATATATTTCTCTTGCATTTAGAAATTTACGAGATCTGCGCGATCGTCTTGGTAGCAAAATACAATTAACCGAGCACCCGGACAATCCCAATTATCAAATTTTGCATCTATTTACACCTAAAGAGAATCTGCACGAGGTTAAACGGTGGTTATATCGTAAATTAAATATCGCTGCTCGCAATGATCAAGCAGACAATACCACCAATATTTCTAACCCGCATCAATTAGTAGTGAGTTTGATGACCTGTGCTCTTGATTACTTCTTATCAATAGTGCACACGATATTTTAATCAAAGTGGTTGACCTACATTGTTCTCTATGCAACATTGTGTCACCAGTTTCATTCAATAGACTCCGCTAGAGGTGTCTTACTACTACCATATCATGAAATTACCAGCTATTGCTATTTATTACCACTGGGGCGGTACATAAAGATTACATGCCGCAGTTACCTTTGTAATTACCTTCTTATAATGCTGATAGTGTGGTGATGCTTTCATGTCACACACAGCTAAACTATTTACGCTCTTACTATGAATTGATGATGATGAGTCATAATTTATAGTATTTCTGTTAGTATTAGTAGAGATCCTTTATGTAGTTTTTACTGTTTGCTTTAATTGATGCAATCGAACTATTTAGTCTAGTGGTTATTACATAGCTCTATATTCAACGCCGTTAATCCGTGTGATGTCATTCTGCCCTTTAATCGATATGGCAATGTACCCCGTCATGCTACTCCATTCATGCACTGTCATTGCCCAGCTGTACTTGAATATTTTTATATAAATGAGATTTTAGTTACAGTTGAATTTCGTTCTAAAATAATTGATTTTACTCAATAATAATATAATAGTTAGCTACAGATTATTCTCTGATTGTGTTACGATACTTCCCTGTTATTCTACTAGAGTACCCTCTTTGTTGGAGAAATACAGATTATGCCACGTTATTTTTATACTATCACATGGCTTGTTCAGAACACTTGCCCCGGAATACTTATTTTGAAAGTGCTTTCTGCTAAGTATTTTAAACATAGATACTTGTCCATTATTAGACATTTTAGCTGATCACACATTTCGATATCGCTGCTTCAAAGTCTTTGTAATGAGAAAAAAATTATCGTGAAAATAAAGAGGTTACTTCATGTGTTTTATGGTTGCTTTTTAGCAATTTATTCCTGAGGGAGAATTTGTACCCGTAATTCCATTGGGGATGCCAAGCAAGACCGAACTATTTGTTCAGATTTATCAACCCGATCAATATGAAAAATTCATGGAATTTCAACAGCGGCTTAATGCTCATTATTCTACTGAAGATTGCCCTCGTCTGCCCATCCCCGTGAGTGTGGGTTGTGTGTGCGTTGCCCCGTACACTGATGGACGCTACTATCGCGCTAAAATAACGCACAGAACAATGTCTGTGGAAAATGAGGAACTGGCCTTGGTTATGTATCTAGATTATGGGGGTTTCATGTGGCATCCTATCACATCTCTCAATAAAATCAGGTAATAATTTATTTCATAAATGTTATCCTATCAGTTGTGTCAATCACATTCCTGTTACTCATTCTCGCCATATTATGTAATCCATTGTGCAACTATATCCATTTCTTTTAGGAGCGAATTTATGAACTTCAATTTCCAAGCCACTCTCATAAAATGGGCGCATGCTCTACCTGTTAGTCCGGTTGCTCAAAATGAAATCTATGCGCGCTATATGGCCAATCGTTTGTTGTATGTTTATGGTGTGACCACTCTACCCTGTTGCGTCACACATGCGGTGTTGTATGTACCCTCTAAACCATTGGATCCCGAAACTGTCACTAAACCAGATCCATCCGGATTGTTCGATATATTGGGGCAGGCAGTTGTGGAGGGACATTATCAGGTATGGAAGTGATCAGATCGCCTTTGGTTAATATCTATTCGTTATATTTCTGTAAAATAATAGTATATTCATTGCTATTCAATTATACAAATTAATTTATTGATAACGAGCTTACGGTCTAAAAAGGTATCTGTCTTTATTTGGTTAATAATTTTAGATAAAAGTGTTGTTCACATTACGTTTTTTATTCTTATGTTTTTGCAGGCTATTCCTTATACATTACCTGAGCGTCTTGAGGTGGAAGGAATTGGTGGTTATATAGCTCCAGAAACTGGTGCATTCCTGTATACCGAGTTGAATACCATTGTGGATGTAGAAACTATGCGAGAACACAGGCAATTAGATTGTTCAGAATCCAAACAGCAAGAGTCTATTGATGATACTAATACGGTAATTTGGTTTACACAATTGAAAAACAATACATAATAATGCTTTACGTTTCTTGTAAATTAGGCTCATTTAGGTCAATGTCATTAAGTTTCATCCAAACTACCGTTATTTTAGGCGGAATCCACTAATGTCAATTGGTTAAATCGTAAAGGAAAGCCCAACAATAATCGACCTTATTCTGATAATGCACCAGCTAAATCTCGTGCCTCTACTTTTAAGCAACGCAATTCAAATCCCCGCCAATCACGCAGTAATGAAAGACAGCAACACAGCAAACCCACCAATCATAACAAGAATATGTGAAAGACTTAACTATAATATCAGTCAACTTTATTGCTTCTATTCGTACAAATGTCTTTCCAAAATCGCAAGAGCAGCCTGTGTCTATTTACTCTGGGTCGTCCAACAAATTTTCTGCCTAACTTTTTATCTCCCTGCCCTCTCCCTCACATCTAATTTTATATTCTCTGTGTGTAGGTAATGTGATGGTGTGCAATTTCAAATACTGTACCTCTTAGTGCTATATTTAATTATGTTTCATTCTTTTACAATCATGTATATGATACTTGTATATAGATATAATTTTTATGTTTATTTGTAATGTTGAGAGAGACAATCAATCAATATTTGATCGGTTCATTTCTCTTTTTCCTATTGTCTGAATAGCTGGCATCTGTACAGAATTTTTGCTTTTGGTGCAATAGCACATCCTGTTATAGACCGAAATAAATCCCAACTAATTTCAGTACGATTAATTATATTTGGTATGCTGTTTATATTATAGGAACCTATTATTATCCCTTATTATATCCAAATATGGTGAGAGTTTATTAAGTCGGGTGTAGCTTGTTATCTGATGATTTAATCCCCTACTCTTAAAGTTAAATAGTTTTATATCAGAATGTTCCCATCTTTTCTTTTGCAGTTGTTTAGTAAATTTGGATTATTGTTAAGTCTAATTAGGTTGCTAATTAACCACTTTAATTCATTGTTAACTGATTGATTTAATAATCTTTATAATTCTGAAGCTTTCTTTGTGATTTTGACTCAATTTCGTTTGTATTGTTTTTTCTATATATATATATAATGATGTCTTTAACTATTTTGTAATAGATGCTAAAATTGACAAATAAAATGCTTATTAAATTATTTTATAGGTATTGTCATGTCTCATTCTGTGAGAATATGATTTGAAAAACATTTTCGCTATTAACTTGAAGCATTCTAGGTACTTTCGGGAATCTTATATTCAAATGACTGTGCTTAGTCAGTGGTCACTAGAGATTTAGGGTCAATTCATAAATTAAAGAACGACTCGTAGTTCGAAGTTAAAATCAAAACAGACATAAAATTGAATTTATAATGTGAATTTGCTTCACTTATGAATTTTGAATACTCATGATTCCTCCAAATGTGTCATTCTTTAATTTATTCAAAAAATTTAATAGCCTTTAATGATTTGCTATAATATTAAAACATGTAATCAGATTAGTAAATTTTATTAAACAAAATCATGGCATATTAATAAATATATTATAGTAACAATTATTTATCTATTGGAACAGTTATTAATAAACGAGAATTCTTCTTTTTAAAATGAGCTTTAGCTTTATCTTCCGTAACTTGATGAGGCCATTTTAGAAAGAGTTTTTGACTTGGGTCGTCTTCAACAGTCAGCAAAATTTCAGACTAAAATAATAATACATTTATTTTGAAAAGGATTAGTCGCATTATCAATTTTCACTACATATCAATGAGATTTTAGGAATAAGAAAATGAATATATACTTATAAGTTACTGCATTTTTGAACAGTGTTCGTATTTGATTTTAAATCTTTTCAGAATAACAAAAGAGCTGCATAAAAGTCTTAGACCTAATGGCAAGGTATCATGTGTAGTTAAATAGTCTTTTACACTAGGTTTTCTTGTAATGCGGATTGTTGGGAGTCTTTCTTGTCTGGAGGTTGAATAAATTGTCTTGGTAATAATAGTAATGATGATACATTTTATTTAAAGGTTTATACCGGGGGGTTTTAACAGCGTAAAATGTTTTAAGATTAGACAATAAAGAATAAAACGATACATTGTTTACTAGTAATCATTTATGAGGCAGGGATGTGGTTAAAAAGTATCTATTTCCATTGTGCTACATCGGGCATATGTTTTTTTGCCATTAATTTATCATTGATGTAGAGATTAAATAGGTTCTAGGACAGTTTCTTGAGGAACACCGTATTTTATGGCATTTTGTCTGAGTTTGTCTCATTGTATGTGCATAAATATAGTGTAACTTGGTACATCTTCAGGGTAATTTCTTCAATTGTTGAAAATCTTTTGTACATAATGAACTTGCCAACTTGGAGAGGGGATCCATATTCTAGTATTAATCATGATTATTGTAACATTGTAAATTTCTCTAATTGCCATACAACTTATTCTCAAAACTGCAAAAAGTAGATAAACGAGCATATTCGATCATGGGACCAAACTAAAACACAACCTCAGAATCTTCTGTAATAATATATCCTTGCATACGACCAACACCCATACAGATCTCTCCACACCACTATAAGGACACGATCTAACATGATCCTTTCAGTACCAAGTGGTAAAACTAGCCTAACAAATTCAATTCATATTCAACAGGAGTGACAGAGTTTGCAATCAAATCAAATCAGGTTAATCATAGATATTTGCAAGTTGACATACCACATATAACATATAACAATCATTTTATTACTGCGATAGAAGAAGAAGAAACAAATCGTTTAGGGAAATTAAGGTCAGAAAAATAACACATTTATGATCATATAAAGAGAGTCGATGAAACAAATGATCTGGTAAAAGTTAAAACATATAGATAAGACATGCAACTTACGGATGAAATGTCCAAGTGGCATTGATTGACGGAAGTTATTCCTTTCATCAGCACTGACAAGACGAGTTGGTCGTTTTCATTGTGCTCCAAAGTGTAACGGGTATCTGTCGTACTACAGCACTTATTTAAAGCTTCAGAAGACTTTAAAATAGAATCAGTTGAGGGAGAACTTTGGGGCTCAGTTATCTCTTCAATTAGATTTTTCTTTGATGTTTCAGACGAGTTGAACCCAGGAAGTTTTAATTCTGATAAAGAGTCTGTAGGAAAATCGGATGCATCCCCGGAGGAGGTCACCTGTTGGGGAAAAATCCTATTAAGTTTATAAATTCTTGACATAATAAAGAAAATAATATACTACTCATTATCCGTGCATTTGTTCTTTTAATAAGAACATTTGTAAGTTGATTTATTTTAGACTTCCCCATTTAATATGATATATCAAATCATAAAGCTAATGGATTGCAAACAAGAAAGAAAGCAAGTTTCATAAAAATAAATGAATATCACTTATCTACAAATGAATATGTAACAAGCGTGGATACACAATGATTAGGGTTGGCTGAATGAGTTGAAATGTCTAAATAGTAGTAGTATCAGAAAGTGTTTTAGTAAGAAATACTACTCATTAGTAATAAATTACAATAAGTTATAAAAAGTATAAACCTATCATCTATAAACCAAGTCTAACAATATCTAACAATCTTACTGATTCGTTTCCTCCCACATAATCATTGATTCTATTAACAAGGTCTTTTGTATCCATTGATGAAATACCAGTGGAATTTGCAGCCTCATTCATCTGATTCATCACTTTATCACCCAATGACACCGGTCCATTCCAATTCAAACTTTTTAGAGCGTTCTTTAGATCACCCATGCATTGTTTTTCTTTATAAATCACTCGACAGCCATGTGTTAGCTCTTGCTTTGTATGATCTTCACAGAAATTTATGCAAAGATCAACTAAAGCATCTTTGTTTTCTTTAGTTGCTAATTCATGCTTCGATGCTGGACCAAATCGATCTAGAACATCAGGGTGCATTGCAATGCTGATAGCTTTTGCAAGATGGCCTACAAATGTTAACAAATATTTATTAATTTCAATAAAATAAAATTTCTTATTTTACAAAAACACAATGATTAATTTCAAGATAGAAATATATAAATGTAATTGATTTGAAGGTATAATAATGACATCTTCAATTTTAAAAGTACACATTTGGTGACAATCACAATCACAAATAATTTTCCAAATATTTTGAAAATCAAAAATTTACAGAGAACATAATTAAAAATTATAAATATTTATAATTCTTATGCAATTATTAAATGATGAATAAAATATGTTAATTTTCAAGATTTTTAGAATATAAATAAATATATATATATATATATATAATATAATCTTACCTGTTGGAGATTTGATCTCATACTCCTTACCACTGGCCATGCTGACTGGATCATCATCAGTTGGAGGCTTTTTAATTGGATGAAATCCAAACACATTGATATAAAAAGTCTGACGACTTTTCTAAAAATAATGAACAACATACATACTCATTAACTTCTTACTTCATGTAAGCAAAAATAATTTTCATCAATTATGTATGTAATTTAAAAATGATGATAGGTTGAATTTATAACAAATGTATACATGAGGTTTACAGTTAGAATGCAATATTTTCACATATTAATAAATTACTGACTTTAAATATTGTTTCAATGGCAAAATAAGATTTTGGAGGGGATAAGGCTTCTTTTCCTTCTTTTAGTTGCTTATCAATGAAATTTTTGTAAGCAGCAGGATTATTATTTGCCATATCATCAAGCATTGCCCACAATTGGGAGGCTTCAGGAGGCAAATTATCCATGTTCATATTTTTCAGAATTTTTTTAATCTACAATAAACAATAAATTTATAGACAATTCATTTGAAGTTTTCTTTCAAATATTTACTTATGCAAATAAAAAGTTCTATACAGTCAATTTTTTAATCCAGTTTGTTTTGGACAAATTAACCCAAATATTAAGCAAAATTCTATTACTCCTATTTTAATTCGCTTTCTTGCTCTTATCAAATACTTTAAATTATTATCAGCCAGAAATTATCTCTATAAAAAATATATTTCAAATTTTAGGACAAAAATATTAAAAGTTTGTTTACAGCAGAAACAAAATTAATTTTACGCTGTTAGTTCTTTTTATTAGTTAAACAAAACTTTTCAAGTGGCGCATTTTTGATTTCTTATAACTTTTTGTCATTTTGTCCTTCTTTATAGTACCTATATAAAATCAATAAAGGACAAAAAGTAATTATCGATAAAATATAGATATTCCTGTCATCCTGTCATTTTAAAAGTATGTTAATAAAACTTACAGCGAATTATATAAATAGGTTTATAGAGTAAAACCACATTCCGCCACCAGAATGCCCTGTTGTTTTTTAGTTTTAAAGTTAAAGACCTGAAATTTTATCTAAAAAATACTTTGAAGAAAACACTTTCCTAATATAAAATTTAGAACAATTCAACCTCAAATTTTAAAAGAGCTTGCAAATCAGAATGTCCTAGAAAAAATCAGAATGATACCTTTAGAGGAAGTCATCACCCAACCATATTTTATTACTGCGATAGAAGAAGAAGAAACAAATCGTTTAGGGAAATTAAGGTAATATTTCCAAAATTTGGAGCTTTGTGAATACTTCCGATTAATTATAGCATTGTTACTTCAATTGTTCACAATTACATTTTCTAAAAAAAGTCCATAAAAGTGGAAAACGATATAACGCGGTGTTACAAATATAAAGGTTAATGATAAAAATAAATCAATAAATTTAGATTTACATAAGATCTCCTTTAAATTAGAATAAAAACTATTAGATGAATGGGAAATGTTAAAACACCACCAAAAAACGATCGGTCAGTCCCTGATCAGTGGAGTCACACTTACCCGATAGGATAAAGAACTTTTACAGCTCTCAAAATACTAAGCTTCGAAAATACATATTTCATTGTATCAAAGTTAAAAGACAATAAACTGATTAAAATGTTTATCATCCAATGAAATTTCATAATTCCAATTTTTAGTCAAAAACCTTAAATGAATATGTCACCAAATAATATATCTGGTACATGACTACGCTGATACTTATAGGATATGTTACGTATGTTCGTATGTTACGTATGTTCGTATGTTACGTATGTTCGTATGTTACGTATGTTCGTATGTTACG
>JAYMFX010246007.1:3471-20123 GCA_036784945.1 Monocelis spectator
CCATATATCCATATCTATAGTTTGATGATATCCATATATCTATAGTTTGATGATATCCATATATATCTATAGTTTGAGGATATCTATATATCTATAGTTTGATGATATCCATATTTTTCATTCTTTGGGATTACTTTAGAATCATACTCAAAGCTTTCAGAAAATATATGATAAGGAAATCCCATGATTATGAGACACGGAAGATATCACGTTTATTGAAGTAAGATCATATTTTTCTAGTATTAATATTAGCTATTATAATTCTATATGTAGGTACATATGATGTAAGAGAAGTCTTTATCTATTGTGGTTCATACGTAGTGTTTAGCACAAATAATAAATAATGAAGAAAATAATTAGTTCACAATTTTATCAAAAGGTCTGCGTTTAATAGCATGGGTATTTGTGGGGGAAATGGTAGGTACATTTGTTTAGAGAAGAATATGGTATTGAATTGAGCCGATCTGTGTAAAACGCGTTAGATATTGGAAGGATATAAGCAGGAAGATTGAGATAGTAAGTCTATAGTAAAAGATCGTGGTAGTACCAAATCAATAACAACAGGTAACACAAAAGAAAATACTTTTGAGAAGTGACAATCCGTCTATTTCAATAAGAAAGATTACAGAAGAGAATGGTCTGTAAGACATGTCACTACAGAGTATACGCTAGAATATCAATGCTAGCGTCACTAGTGGATCCAAACATTCGTTGCTATAGTTACAGTCTATTTATATCCTGACGTCATATTATTTCAGTGTGTTGAAATCTGAAAAATATCACGTCTATTCCATTAAAAATCCTTTACACGCAATCAGGTATATCAGCATGTCATTTTACTGAAGTTTCTAGAGCCATTTTATAGATGAATCCCTCAATAGCAGGTGGATTGGAAGGAGAGGAACAGTATTAGAATGGCCTCCAAGAAGTCCTAAATTGACGGCTACCGATTAATGATTTTGGTCATATCTAATTGAAACAAATCATTAATTATGACCCACTATAGGCTATAAATTTCCAACTTTGAATGCTTTATAAAAAACATTGACACTCGAGTAAACACCATAGAGAGATGTAAACTCAATCTGAACTTTGAGTTTTGATTGAAATTGAAGTAAATTAATAAATAATACAAAAATATTTTCTGAGGATGCTAAAATTGTAAATTGTTTATATTTAGCTCATATAGTTAGCTATCAGATAAGAGGAGTAAAACTATTACATTACACCTCATATATAAAGTCACCCAATATATATGTACTTAAAAAGCATTTAAACAAAATTGAAATATTTCTATTAAATTTTATTTAGACTTCTCGAAGATATTGAATTTTTTAAAAGAAACGATGGTGTATCTTGGCCTGGTACATTTTTGTATGTCAATATTT
This sequence comes from Monocelis spectator, assembly GCA_036784945.1. NCBI lineage: Eukaryota > Metazoa > Platyhelminthes > Proseriata > Monocelididae > Monocelis > Monocelis spectator. The sequence continues at coordinate 4,860 of JAYMFX010246007.1, forward strand.
TTCAAATATAAACAATAATTGCATTACTACAAAATTGTTAACATTATTTGGATTTATATTCTAGAACAAATATTCAACTTGACTCTCTAATGGAAATCAAAAAATTTATTACTAACTGCTTGATAGAAAATCCCTGCTGTCTTGATTGCGAAGTAAAACTGGACGAACTAGCCAGATTTTATTATTATCTGTGTGCTAAAAGTCAGCGTAGAAAAACTTTTACAAAAAATCCTCTAAGTAGAGTTGGAAGATTATCAATTGAGGGGGAATTTCCTGTTGACGATCTTTTTCATTTAATGGAAGAAAATTATATCATAAACTTTGATACATTACCCAATAGTATCTTTTGGGAAAATCAAGAAAAATTTGAGAAGTGTCATATTAAGGGATTTATTCAGAGTGTACTATAGTTCTTTTCATTTCTAAATATATCTCCAGGCAGCTAGAAAGGCAATACCGTATAGGCACTTTCATCCTTACGTATAATTGACATTTGCCTATTATATAATTTTCTCTATCATATGTAATAATAATACATTTAAATAATCTGATCAATCTTTTTATCTTACCAAATTAGCTAATTGTGCACAATTTGACTCAATTATTCGAATGATCGATCGGTTGACGATTTTTTTAGTGAGAGGAATCAATAATTATCCCAAATAAAAAACGCTTTAGAGAAATTCTTTCGGCTGATAAAATCGGAATACTCTTCGAGCTTGAAAGAAAATTTACGATTCTTTAAATGACTAATTATTATCGTCTATATTATATATTGTGATTGTGATTTGCTTAGATAATTGTTTAAATATACTCTATGATTATATTTTACTTGATTATATTCTTTACTCCATTTCTGTTTTTTATGCCGGGTAGTGGTGGGGAAAATAATAAGCAATGCAGAAAAATGCGGATAAAAAAGAACTGTGTTTAAACTATTAGAATCTACTTTAACTCTGAGAAGTTTCGTTACGAAGCTGCCATTGTTATAATTATCAGGTAAATATCATTTTAATATTTTGATTTATGATAATGTGTAAATAAATAAAATTTTCAGCTCTGTAATTTAAAAAATCGATTAAAATTATTTGTTATTAAGTGATTTTAAGTTGATGCTTAAAGAAAATTATTGAAAGAGAAATATTTGAAAGGATTCCATCTTTATTCTGCTGTTAAAATGAGTAAGTTAGTCATTTAAGATTTATTCTATATTTTTAAAATAATGTAAATCATATTTTTTGTATTATTATTTTATTGGTAATGAAATAATATTTTTTGTGTGACTTTCAAATAGTCTCCCAATACTAAGTGTTAATAATTTTGAAACAACACTTAACAAATAACTTAATGGGTAAAATAATAGTAAGAACAGAAGATCTCTGGTGATTGTATTTTAATTTCAATAAAAAATACAATCACCAGAGATCTTCCGTTCTTACTATTATTTTACCCATTAAAAATCTCTGATGTTTACTTTTAAATAACTTAACTTAATGTTTGTAATTTATTGTCTCTTTATTATAAATTTATGCTGAAAAATTAAACAAATAGTTATTGTTATCACAGAAACAAGTTATGCTATGATTTATATATCCAGCCAGCTATTTTTCAGTTTGATTAGATATGCTGCAATTTTATCAGTTAACCAGTTGGCTAGATAGGAGCAACAAATTATAGGGATATATAACTCAGTGCCTAGTTATTAGCTGGTACCACAGTAACAAGTTATGATTAAATAGTCATTTTTATTTGTATTTACTTCAAAAAAATAATTGGCTAAAATTTATGAGAGTAATACTTGTAAGGTAAAATGTATACTTATTATTCCTTAATGCTTAATAATGTTTATTAACTTTTTTCAAATTGTAAGATTCCCTTATAAAGACTCCTCTCTCAACTCTATTATTGGGCATTTTTAAGATAAGATTCTTGATATATTGAAGTAAATAGTCTGTAAATAGTTGTATGGTAATGATTAGTGAATACAGTTGATTCATTTACTTGTATAATAAGTTATTTACTGTAGCTATAGATTAGTCACATGTCACAAACTACCAATAATTCAATAGCTGCATTTTATAAAACTTCCAAAAGCAATTTATTAATTATAGGGAAATTTCCAATATAAAGACAAGTGTAGCCAAGTATACTATATCAAGATTTTTTTATAATATATATATAAACAATTTTTTGATTTGTCAATTAATTAATTTTTTAAAAATGTCTTGTATTTTACTGATTGACAATAAAATGAACCAATAGTAAATGTAATATTTTTAATTAAGAGAGTTATACTGAAATCATGTATCATTTTAAATCCACAAGAATCTCAATTAAATTTAAACTCAAAACAAAGTAAGTACAGTCAAAATAAGTATAAAATGATGCTATTTTGTCAACCTCATTACTATCCTAAAATACACAGTTCTTGAAGATTAAACAAATTCAAATATACAATGATTTTAATCAAGAAATATATCATTATTTTCATTCAAGACAAGTCTAAATTCAATTATTAAGTAATATGTGAAGCTAGTTCATTCCATAATTAAAGTAACTCAATTAATTTAAATTATAACTAAATAAGTTTAATATCATTGTGTATATACTATTTATAACTTATTGGCCCATTACTACATGGATTTGTTTTTTATGTAGAATATAAATATCATATCAAGACATTTCAAGATTCTATGATAATCATGTTGTCTTCACATAAAAGTGCATTTGGTGGTATGCTTATCTTTTACCTTCATATTTTTATCTGTCCTTTTTAAAAGGCTGTTTTATGTCCATTATTTCCATCTTAACACATATGTTTTCAAATAGTTTAGAAAAAACATAATGATTCCAAATAATTCAATATATTAAAAGTAATACCCCCTCTTCAATGTCTATAAAATCTGAAAGCTGATTAAAGTTGAGAAACTGCTTTCTTAATACTCTAAAGTAACCACTTATGCTAACTTTCATATATTTTAATTGAAATGGACCAGAATTGATCTGGATTATTTTTTTTTAAGTGATAATAAAAGAAAAAGTATATCATTCTCATATATTATAAAAATTGGTGTATTTTAGTTAAATCTAATAAATGAATGTTTTGTGGTTATTCAGGTAAGTAGAATTATGTAAGTTGTCTTAGATACATGGTTAGCAAATTGAATTCTGAGATATTTTTGAACATGTTTGCATATTTTCCTTTAAATGTTTTTCCATATTGGGATTCCTTGGAACTATATTTCATTGTTTTTACTTTGGTAATTATTTTTTTAGACAAAATCATATTGCAGAATTAGGTTTTAGTTTATTTTCTAATTGCGGTTAATCTTAATAGAAGTTCATCTCTATTTGTTTTCCCCATTAAATGAATTTCTATTTCCAGCTCACTGTGCATTATCATTATGCCTGCAATATAAGAAATATAGCCATTTGAGCATCTTTCAGTGTATAATTTGAAGCTCATTTGCTTTGTTTATAATGATGCCACCCTTACTATTGACCTGAACCCAAATATTTTCAAAATGCTTTATAGCTATTTTGATTTTCACCTGTAATTGATGGCATTATTAAGCACATTCTGATGAGCTCATATTGTATTGTTTTATCTCACTTGTTTAATAAAAACTTTAGAACAAAACCTCTTCTCAAAGATTTCGAATTTGAATTCACCATGTTCTAAGTTCTTATGATTTAATATAAATTACATAGTTGTGTTTTTTCATTGTTTGAAAATTTCTGTATTATTCCAAGAAAATATTTAATGGATCAATACATAGGATTTTTTTATCTGTGTAGGTTTTGCAAGTTTGCAATATTAAAAGAATTGACTGGTAAGCATTGCATAAAAGATTCTATCATGTATCAATACTGTGAGGCGTACCATTTGTTTTACTCGTTTGCAGTTTGGGTTATGTGGCCATTAAATTATCAATATTGCTGAGAAAATCGTTGGTTAAATGACGACCAATCACCTTTTTCGATTTGTAAAGGACTTTGGTGCTAAGTATTTATAGATTTCAATTGATTTTTCCTTTCAGGACTAAACAAGGACTTTTTAAGTATTTTCTATTGATATCTCAATTTGATTTATTTTAGAAATGGACCTCCCCATTTTAAAGCTGATTAGAAATAATCGAAGAACAAAAGGTCTTAAAGAATGGTTGGAAAATGGTTGAAGTAGAAGATACTGGAATATAACTTATTATAGTGCTTGCATTGAAATATTAGTGTAGCAAAATGAATTTGCATCATGAAATCTGATAGTATGATACAAGTTATTATCTTCTCAAAGAAATTTTCACGTTTGTAAATAAATTGTTTTAATTTATTTTTACAATATCATTACATGCCTTTAACTTATTCGTTGCACTTGATTCATCAAGAATTTCTAAAATACTAACGCTTAGTCGAGGATATTTTAAACTTACATCATTTGGATTCGTCGAAAAATATTGCGCGCTTGATAATGGATGTTCGCGAGCTGTTTTATTGAACCTTGGTTAAAATGTATTTTAAATGCTCTCAATGTCTAATGTTTTCGAATTTAAATGTTCATTCGGTTTATAGTTTTAGGTATGAGCTCCAAAAGCACGGAGTCTATGTTTTCTTATAGTTACTCCGATACACACGACGAAAATTATTTGAGAAACGACAGTCAGAACTTCTACCAGCCCGATTTTCCTACAACTAGCGACATGAGTCGTGTATCGTATCCATATGCCAACCCGATTAATCCTGACAATGCGTTTTATCCGCCTATTTTCAAGTCTGTTGATTATTCTTATCAAACTGATTATCGCTGTGGATCTAGGAGTTCAAGTCGTCGAAAGTGTAGAAGTGTATCGAAATCAAAACGACGCTCTCATTCCAGATCCCGATCTTCTCATAGGCGTCGATCAAGGTAGCTATTTTATAATTCGACTTCTACTGTAGTTTTAACATGAATTAATAACTATTTTTGTAAAGTCTGATTCAAAACAATCAGTTCAAAAAGATCCCAGAATTAATAAGTTTGCCTATTTAAATTTATGTATTTGCGCCATATTATTTTAAGTATAGCTTTTTTAAAACTTTAATTGTAGAAGCAATTCCGCATTGTCATCTGTCTCTCAGAGTAGACATCGTAATCACACATCTTCAAGTCGAAGTGCCAGCTCGGACAGTGATAAATCCGAATTCAGTAAATTAAGCCACCTTACAAATACGACGGGGCTTTCTGCAATCAAGCAAGAAAAGGATGGTCATTTGGTGATGAAAACTGGTCAGATTATCAAAGGGTTTTATGAAATATCTGACATTGTCGGGGAAGGTACTTTCGGTCGAGTAGTAAAATGTGAAGATTTACGAAGATCTCGCTCTGTTGCAATTAAAGTTATTCGTGCCATAAAGCGATATCGCGAAGCTGCTGATTTAGAAATCAAAGTTCTCGAAAGGTTATCCCATTCTAGTTCCTCTGGCTCTCATCTTTGTATTCAAGCGCTTGACTGGTTTAATTATCATGGTCATATTTGCATCGTTTTTGATTTAATGGGCAAGAGTATTTTTGAATTCATGAAGGAGAATAATTTTGCTCCCTATCCTGTTGATCATGTAAAACATATTGCCTATCAACTCTGTTCTGCTATTCGATTTATGTCTCGGTGTAAATTAACGCATACAGACCTCAAGCCTGAAAATATTCTTTTTGTAAATAGTAGTTATGATAACATTACCGATAAGGATGGCCGACCGTACAAATTACTACATGACACTTCTATTCGCTTGATCGATTTTGGCTCAGCAACTTTTGAAGATGAGCATCACACAACTATAGTAGCTACTAGGCATTATCGTGCTCCTGAAGTTATTCTTGAACTCAACTGGTCTTATCCATGTGATGTCTGGGCATTGGGGTGTATTATTTTTGAACTATATACTGGCGTGACTCTGTTTATGACACACGACAATTTAGAGCATTTAGCAATGATGGAGCGTGTTCTGGGGCCCATACCTTTCCGTATTGCGCGCAGGACAAAGAAACAAAAGTACTTTCATCATGGTCATTTGGATTGGGACTGGGACAATACAGATGGTCGTTATGTGAGGAACGCTGTTAAACCGTTGAAAAAGTATATGCTGTCCGATTCAAAATCAGAGGAACAATTATTCGATTTTATCAGTGAAATGCTCGCCTATAACCCTGAACAGCGTATTAAAATTTCTGATTCACTTAAGCATCCATTGTTTAGAGAATACGTGGATCCTTACAGATCTCGCCACGAGAGACATCGCCGCCATGATTCCCGTCAACAGTCTCGCAGACGATCCTATTCTCGCAGTCGTTCACCAAGAAAATATCGTCATTAATATTTGTTATGTTTTGAGTTGTAGATTTCAAATTTTTATTTCATTCTATCGTATAATCCGGTTAATTCGACTTACTTGCTGTTTTTCCCTTTTTAAATGTAATTCTTAATGACAACTCCTGATTATTACTCTCCATATTTCTTAATTCGCCATTTCTAGTCTGTCATACGGGGTAACGAATTAACCGGTTTATTGCGTTTGTAAATATTAGGCGATATTCTAAAAAATGAGCATAACTATTCGTTTTATTATGCCGAATTCAAGTGTTTTCGGAGGACTGACTACATAGTATGATAATGGATATTCAAAAATGTACGTTTGATTAAACATGCAGTCATAATTATAAATAAATAATTTTGTGTCCGAACTTTTGATGTAAAGTCTACTAGTACGGCAGATATTTTTTTAAAAATTCTGTTGTAATGCTAATTTTAGCTTTTATGTATTACATTTTTCCGATATAGTACATAAATATAGCAATTGAATATTCCAATCGTAAGATGGTAAACTGCAGATTTGCATTTCTCTTTCTTGGTTACATTTCATGCATTGTTGTACAGATTGATAATATGAGATGATAAGACTATTCCTTATGTATGTACATTTTGATTGTTGAATAAATACAAATGATTTTGCTGATATTACACAAGTTCTAAAATATTTGTTTACATGTTACTCTGTATAGCGTTCTTTTTGTTCAATCTTTATTTTAAAATTAATTCATTAAAGTTCTGAGACATTGTTTTTCGAATGCATTTGTTGTCGCTGCTATAACTAGGAGTCTAATGTTTTGCAAATTAAGTTAAAGTATAATCAAACTGCAGATTTCACTTAGACCACATGTTGCGCTCTTGAGCAGTTCATAAAATATCAGTAAATTTTGGTACTTTTCAGAATTTTCGAATGAGATTATGGTCACATTAGATCTTAAGATCTGTTAACGTTTACGCCATAGAGTACTAAGTTAGATAGCTTCGTCTCCAAGACGGTTGCTAAGGTCTCATGTGTTAAAAATATTAAAGTTACTTTTATCTTGCATAGTAATACCGTTAAGTATAAAACTTGATTATTAATAAAATAATTATTATAGTATTGACATCGTTAACATAACTCTCTTAAAAGGCATTCCATTCTAATATACATACTTTTCAATTCTTATCCCCTGCATACTTGCCTTTTAAACATTAATCTGACTTTTATTATCCTAATGTTTTACATATTCTATTGTTTCCATCTGTTGTACTAATTTTGTATTTTATTCAGTTTAAATCTAGATTCTCTCCTTTCTACTAAAATAAACTCTAAATTTTAAAGCAAAGTGAATTTGACGATTACGTAATGATAGTTGCTCTTAATACGCACTCATTGTTTTAGATAACACAAACTGATAATTTCCGTTTCCTAAATGTAACTGTTAAGAGGGTTAGACGGTTCCACTATTTTTTATTACAATACATACCTAAAAGTCGACATTATGTAAGTTTATAGTTAATGTTCCAATGAAACGTTAATACAACATCACACCGGAAAACTCTGATCGCTCCATTCCAGTAACCAATTGTTTTGCGAGCGCCTGCGCTTTAAACTGTTTCGGGTTACATAGTTAAAATCTTGATAGTATTCATTCTCCAACATAATTACTTGTATATGTTTACTTAATTTATTCTTCAGTAAATGTCACGTAAACATGCCAAATTCCATACGATATCAATAATAGGAGTTGGGGTTAGAAAAATTCCATATGCAAGTAATATTCTATATAATTCTCACTCGTATGGCTATAATAAATTTGTTTTAATTTACCGATTATTCCGATAAAACAAATTGTCATGGACTATACTATAAGAAATCTTATTATATACAATTCACTGCAAATTGTATATAATAAGTTAATAAAAGTGAAATTTTATTTAGAATTTTTATCAAATAGACGCATGTAAGAAAAAATCATACTCGAATCATGTCTGTCGTTAGCAGGTCAACACAAATCGGATTTCTAATAAAAAAAACAGTTTACAAAATGTTCTTTAATATCATAGTACATAGTATTTTATTTTTTAATTATTCTTTTTAGATTGAAATGTGATTCGATTCAATATAGATTTATAAAGTAAGTACATTCTTAATCATGCAAGTAAATTTACATGATTTAATATAATATGTTAGTTACTCATCAAATTAATGCAAAATTTCTATACTTTTTTAATTTTCGCTTTAGAAGTATGACATAATTGGCATTATGGGAGATCAGTCGTTTGATTATATGTTTAAACTTCTTGTAATTGGGAATTCGTCTGTCGGAAAAACTTCTTTTCTTTTTCGTTACGCCGATGACAGTTTTAGTCCCGCTTTTGTTTCTACCGTAGGAATTGACTTTAAAGTTAAAACTGTATTCCGCGAAGATAAGAGAATTAAACTTCAGATTTGGGTAGGTTAAAAACATTGTAATTTCAGCATTATTAAAGAAAATCAATTTTGAAACTACATTTTTTATATCATATCCATTTAGAGAAGGTTCTATTTCTCAATTGAATGAACGTATATAACTAAATTTAAATAAGTTAAAATGAAATGAGACATTAAACCAACAATATATTTATTATCTTTCTCATCAAGCTGGCGATGTGGCAGTAAAACCGATTAAATGATGACATTTCTAAATTAAACCAGGTGAAATATAATATTTATAGATGAGACATAATGTAAATTGGATTATTGTTTTCACATTATTTCAGGATACTGCTGGACAAGAGCGTTATCGCACAATAACCACCGCTTATTATCGAGGAGCTTTGGGATTCATTATCATGTATGATATCACAAGTGAAGATTCATTTAATGCGGTTCAAGATTGGTAAAAAGAATATTAAACAATTATCACTAAGGAGAAATTAATTAGTCTCTCAATATAACTTATCTACTCATGTTGTAACAAATAGATAATTTTTAGAAACAAACCAAAGGTTCAAGCAATTTCAAATATTATAAAATAATGTCGATATACCCTTTGGGCAGACTTTGAGATTGTTATGTAATATTATATATTCACTTCTAAGCCCTTGTCCCATCTCAATACTATCTGTTATTCATTCATGACTTGTCAAAGTTATTAGAGATCCACAATTGGTAGGTAAGCTGGGTAAAAATAAACTCCAATTCATTGAAAATAATTGGTTTTGAAATATAAATTGCTTTAATTGAAATTGAATGCATATCTTCTCTAAATGGATAAAATAAAATGAACTCATACTAATTTCAGGGTTACTCAAATGAAGACTTATTCAATGGATAATCATCAAGTAATTCTTGTTGGAAATAAATGTGATAACGACGATAAGCGCGCAGTTACCTATGATCAAGGCAGACAATTAGCCGATAATTTGGGTAAAATTATTGTAAAATTGAAATATCTTTAAATTAATTATAAAATAAGTCTAGAACTCTTTAAATACACAGGCATTGAATTTTTTGAAACCTCTGCGAAAGAAAATATAAATGTCGAAGCATCTTTTGATCAGCTTGTTGATTTGATATTGGATCGAATGGGCGATCAGCTTCAAGGAATTCAAGGCAATCAAGGTAAAATCCTAATCTATGGAATTTATTGACTGAGTATATACGTATATTCGTTTTTATATTTTGTTTTGTCAAACTGGTAGGTATAAGTTTGATTAAATAATAGTATTGAAACAAATTTATTGTTTAACAAAGACTCCTACTCCTCCAGGTAAGTCATAAACAATAGGCAAATCTATAATAAAACAAAATGAAAGAGTGACTACTGGTAATTGTTTAGAATGATGCCAGATATTCGGTCCGTTACAAATCTTAGGAATGGCCGCGAATTTGAGATGGCTCACCACTGTCTAACAAATTGTTCCCGTTGTCAGGAAATCAATAGTCAACAATAGCAAGTATCCAGGAACTCTGACAATTAGTTTATGGATCAATAATGTCCTCAGCCAAAGATATATTTAGCGATGTTTTAGCGACAGGATTTCCCTACTATACCTACACATTTGATTAAATTCTGTATCATCAATCAGTTTCTGGCATTCAATGTTTTCTATATTTTAGACCAAGGAAGATTACTTAGTAAGAATAAATTCTTTTTATTTTAAACGTTGTAATTAATAACTTTTCTGTAAGCACATAACAACATCATAATCTTTATTTTCACATTTAGATAGACAAGCTCGTAAACAATCAACAGAAAATTGTAGCTGTTGACCCTCAATCCTCTTCTTATAATCCCGAATTAAAGTTGTTTCTTATTGTTTCGAAACCTAATTCAAAATTCTATTTGATTATTTCTGCACTGTTATTAATATGAATGAAAATTCAAATAGGGTTCATAAATATCAACTGATTAATGTAATTATATGTGTTCATCTATCACAGATTAAGGTAATTATATTGTGTACATACATCTATCTATCTTTAAGTTATATTACAAATGAATGAACATGCAGTATTATTCACAATATTTACAATAATTATCACAATAATAAATCTGAGTATAGCTTTCAAAATGAGAAATAGTTCTAATTAGCTAAGAGCTTTTTAGATGGTCCTTTTAAATTGCTCATTACAAATCGTTTTAAATTTTGAACTTCAGTTGCATATTCACCTATACGTTTCTGAAGAGCTTTATTGCTTTCCATGAGTTCGTTTTTTTGTTGTTCAAGCTGAACAATTCTCTCCATTTTGCGTTCTCTACATTTTCTTGCTGCGTCTCGGTTTCTGGCTCTCTTGCGTTCAATTTTAATTTTATGAAGATGTCCATTATTACCAGTACCGTTACTGGAACATTGATCAGTTATGCTACTACTAGCAATAGAGGAAGATCTGTGAGATGCAGGATGACCAAGTAGATTTACCACGGGTCCACTTGGAGGTTGGCAGGAAGAACTGTTATCGGGTGCAAAATTGTAAGCTGAGGATCCAGTAGACATTGAATTCTCATCATACTCAGACTTACTCTGAGAAACGGCTGGAAATTGATTTTCCCTCTCTTGTTTGATTTGGAAAAGTTTTTGAGAAAAATCACTGAAAGAATAAATAGTAAATTTTCATTTAGAATCATACATGTAAGCTCTGTTTTATTAGTTTGTATGGTATACTCTATTAAATAACTATAAAATGTATAATACTTCAACCGAACCAATAATATTTTTAATCAATTTTTAATCTAAAAAATCTTAATTTCCATTTTAATTCGTTAGTATGTAATGTTATTACTGATATTGATTCAATAGCAAAATATGACTCGGAAAACTGAAATGTCTATAAGTGCTTTAGTTTGTACAATATTATGGTAGCATTTTCAGAATTGATTTTATAATGATGAGGTCAAGTTTGACGGACTGAAATTTGTATCGTTTTAAAGATTTAAATTCTAGTGTTTCAGTGCATATTTTAAAATTTAATTTCTGCATCATCTGAGAATTACTGAAAGATTGTAGTACTGAGCAACAATATGTAGCTACTGTGTAATTTTATGATTTAAATGTTTAAATTTATAGTTGATTCAATTTAACTGGCATTATAAAATCTGATGTTAATTTTACATTGATATTAAATGGAAAAATTACAATGAAATAAATAAAGTATATGGCTTACTTTGCAAAACTTTCTTCTTCCTGAGTAATAACATTTGGATTTAAAAATCTTGTGGGAGTCAAAGGTGATGGAGTTGGCAATTGACTTAAGAACTTTTCGAATTGAGGAGAATTAATAACAGCAGCTGCGCCATAAGGTTGTTCGAGAATAAGTTTTATATCACTATGTTTAAGCAGATCTGGTTGAGAGAGTAATCTAAGACTATTTGGTCTATTTAGACCAGTTAATTGACTCTGTGGTTGTGAATAAGTAAAAATGTTTTCAGTCATATTCGACTTTTAATGTGACAACAAGATATAGACACAGACAGTGAAGCTGCCAACAAACAATTCCAATAGATCCTGCGTTACAGATCTGAATCATCGCTTTTATATATCAGTGCGCTGACTAATATTCTATATTTAGTGAGTTAGTCATAATCTATCTATAATAAGTTGTGGAATTCCTTTTATTGACGCATTCAAACAAAATTAGTTTTAAACTTTAAATACTTAAGAAATAGAAAGCTCTCGTAGAATATAATATATATTGTTTTGATATAGTAACGAATTATAACAAGTTATGATAACTGATCTAATCACAATACATTAAACAGACTGAGTAATTTAATTTCCTATCTTTATTCATCCGAATTCTAAATTAAAGTCAGGTTACCATACATTATTAGGTGTATTTAGATAGATCATTGAATAACAAGAGTATAATGAAGGCGTATTTTGCTTGCGGATTAATTAAAAGTAAGAGCTATGCAAGTACCTCCTTTTTTAATTAATTAAGTCAATTATTACCTGATTTGCATAAAGTTGAAAATATCATATACTACATTTGAACACTATTATATATTGTGCATAGGCATTTTGAATTTATAGTAACGCAAGAATATGTTAAACCATTCAGACCCGTGACAAAAACTGTTATTACTAAAATCAAATCTATACCTATTTATATCTTTTTATTATAAGTACTTACAGGTCACATCTTTTCTTTTACATTACCAAGAACCACTAAATGCAATCATTATATATTAATTAATAATATAAAACAAGTTTTACGACCCACTTTTTTTACCATTTTGTCCGATGATAAAGAAACCAGTCTATGTAATACCGTTTAAACAAGAATGAGAATATTATAGTTATTATTTGTTTACCTTGTAAATTTTCATCCCGCTTTATTAAAAACACTTTTTGTATGCACACTGAAATTCTTTATTTTAATGAGAAATAATATCTGTACATAACTGTATAGTTTATTAAGTAGATATACATAATATTAGATTACTACTACATATAGAAACGACATTATACATCTTATAGAGTCTATTTTAAAGTGTTACACATGAATCAGGCTAATATTGAGCATAGCAATAATAATAGCATTCTTATTCACAGCAATTAAGCAAAATTACGTCCAACAATACCATTTTAGGAGGAAAATACAATTGTTTCTAATTACTCCCAATTTAAAAATATCATTCAACAGTAATAGAATACGCAAGAGCCTATAATGAATAACATAAAGAGTAGGTAATCACCAAAAATAAGAGTTTGTCTAGAGGCACACAATTTTAACTAGAAAGATAGACAATATTGCCATAATATGGACTTCTTTTATGATTTATAATGAAAGACCGATTCAAATAAAAACAATTATCCAAACTTAAAATTTTCCGCGGATAATCTTATAAAAAACGATAGATAATAATACATAATAAATAGTATAGTGGATTATTATGTAATGCATAATGTAAGACCATGAGTAACATTGAAGAAATGGATAATTAATTAATTAATCAATTATAGGTATGTAGTATAGCTAAATAAAAACATTATCAAAGAGGCAAGCACACAATTAATATGAATAAATTAAAGAAAATAAAATCGCTTGCATAGCTAAATAATATAATTTAATGTACAAATACAATTAAGCATTTATTAAATAATAAGGTTAATAATAATAATAATATATCCATTTATCTAACAAAAAAATTGTGTACATTATCTACAATTTATGCAGCGAATCAAATATTTGGTCCAAAATACTATCGGAGATAATAATAAATAATAGACATAATGTACTTCCATAAGTTAGTTTGAGAGTCTTTTTTATAAAAAATAAATAGGTTATTTTGTTCCCTATTATAGTTAACAAAATTAATGCCTTAGTAACCGCGAGTAATATTTTGTTTATTAGTACTCTAATGTAAGAGATTTTATCAGCACATGCATCAAACAAGTAAACAATGAAAATTTAAATGATAAAGACTGCATAAAAACAAAAATGAATAGGAATTAGATAGCCGGCGGTGGCAAACTTTCCACATAATTGGATGGAAATAATCCATATCGTCCATTTATATGACCTTTCCACCAATTCTCATCTTCCTCTCCGACAACTTCAATGATGTCACCGCGACGGAAAGTCAATTCCTCATTGTCTTTCCCTTCGAAATCAAAGCGAGCGATGACGCGCTGGATTGTAACGGGATGTTGATTAACGAATTTCTGAAAACAAACAAATTATTAGAGTTTATCGATCTAAATAATTGAATAAATGGATGCACAACAATGTCATCCATCATCCATCCGAATCATCTCAAGTTTCTCACACCCATGATAAACTTATAACACTTGACTGAATGGTAATCTACAACATAAATCTGGATACACAATTTCAGAAAGATTTTAGTAAAATTTATCTCATCACATTCGTAACCGAGTTTACAGAATGCGCGTCAAAAATTAATTTTATAGCGATCTGGACACAGAATTGTATCCTTTCATTTCTTTTAAATTCTAAACATTTCAGGACAGTCATATGTCATGAAATAACAAAGAAAAAGAACAAAATTAAAACATAAAACAAAAACAGTAACAAACAAAACAAAAAATATAAAATCGAAGCGATTAATTTTACAAATATTGTATTCTTTCATTTAAATCTTTAAGCAGTAGAACAAAAAGTAAACAATATACAGTCTTTTTGGAGGTAAAAAAATTTAATAATTGAGTGAATAATTTGCATACATACTAATAAGGCAATGTTGAGAGGGGCAGCTGATAATGCAATAATAGAAATAGGGTCAGTGATAAAATTTAGTCGATTGTACTTTCACCCTATTGTTGCCATTTTAAGATGCAAATAAAATACATTTTGGCCGTCAGATTTTTCTGTACTAAAGTTAATTTCTATAATTTATGAAGGAAATTTATATACATGCTGTGTATAGTGTTTGTATTTTCTAGTAGACAATCCTTTCTCTCTCTCTCTAACTCGAGTCTACTTGCTGTGTAT
>JAYMFX010246118.1:0-19982 GCA_036784945.1 Monocelis spectator
AGAGATGAATAACACATGTCTATGGATTGAATATAATCAGATGAATAACACATGTCTATGGATTGAATATAATCAGATGAATAACACATGTCTATGGATTGAATATAAAAGTTATATTAAATATTATAGGTAGTTTCATTCTTTACGAACCTTTGCTTTTTTGGCAGGCGAATGAGGATTGTCAGATTGTTCTGAAGAGGTGTTATTTCTGAGAATTTGTCGTACATCAGCCACCATATTGTGGATCTAAAATAAAATAAGACCCAACAACCATAGAAAGCTTCATGTTTTAACAATGTAATAATTGACGGAAAACAATCACAGAAATTTTCATTCAAATATTATCACAGTACTTTAGGCGTGTATATATCTTTGGATGAATTATCATTCGTGTAAACGACACCGTTCACACGAACTCCATGCCCACTGTAGTTGACCAGCTCAAACAGGCGGCTACGTTCGTCGTAAAATATGACCGCGTGTTGTGCGGACATGGATTTACAGGACTGCGCGAATTCCGTCAGACAAACCTGACTGCGATAATCTGAAAAGAGATAATTCAATGATAATGAAAACGGTTGTTCAAGTTCCAGTTAAATCAATCAAGCCAGAATAGATATGAATTACTAAAGGTGACCCCCACCTGTTCCGATATAATTTGTCCTGTAGCAGAGTCGAATCTGTGGACCGGAGCACGACACAGGAGAGAGCACCGCTCGGCATTTCACAGATTCCCACAACTGCAGGCTATCACGTTTATCTTCCAATCGCTTCCGTTTTAACGCTGAACTGCGAATTAATCGAAGCTTATCATCGTTATTATTGTTGTTGCTGTTGTTGTGTGAAGAACCGGTGCTGCGATCACGACCTAAACACGTGAGAGTCTTGGCGGCATTAATCTCTGCGGGATTGAGATCGTTTTGGGGATCGTGGGACAGTGTGGATAGGTGCTCCTGCGCCAGTAGAGCTACCAGACGTTCATCCGCTAGAATGGATCTCACATCTGAAAGAGTTACAGTTTAAGTAAGTAAACCTATAAGTCAATATTCAATATTTTATTAGATGATGTAAAAGGAAGAATAAAAGAATCACCAGATTTCATAGAGACCAATTTCCCGATTCTTTCTTTGCGAGAAATGTTTAGTTTATCTCTTTTGTCAGATTGATTTAAATAGTCCTCTTTAATTTCTAAAAGTATAAATATTTAAAGCGTCAGCTTACGATATACTTCTGATAGTGTACAAGTAACATCTTACCATTAATATTATCGGACGGGCTACTTCCATTACTGGGCTTGTAGGGTCTACCCTGTCGTTGATTGGGGCGATCATCTTTCCGTTTCTTAGACGATATAGAAGAATTCTTTTCATTTAATCTTTCAGCATGTCCATTAATTTTCACTTTCCCTGAACCGGCTTGAGCATCCTGTCCAAGGTCGGTTGTCAGCAAAGAAGACAGTTCATTGTTGCAGCCATTATTTGATTCGGAAAAAGTCACATTTTGTGTCATAGACATAGTCGCAGCTTCGATAGACATTTGCAAACCGAAAAGTGATTTCACAAACTAGACAAATAAATAAATTAATTAATCAATAAATAGGCATGTTAATAATGTAAATTTATTAATAAAATGCGCTGTCACCAATTCTTGGTCGCTTTCACTAGGTGGTAAGCTATTATTAAATTGTTCTTCTTTTAAAATTTCAAGATCGTTGACAGTCAGTTTCTTTGGCTGGCTGTTTCTAGGGAGAGGGGTCGATAATTTAGTGTACATAGATTTGATAGCGTTGGGCACCTGAATTATAAAGTTACATTGAAAAAATGTATCATAATGAGATGATTTGCTGATAAATCCATTATTAGCATTTTTTTCAAGTGCATTCACCTTGACGCGTTTAGCTGTCCGTCGTATTTTCTCTCTCGCTATTAAAGAAGAATTTCTCCAGGGTAGAGCGGAAGCTTTCGACTGAGCGGTATTGTGAAGAAAGGTATTGATGATTTGAGTGTAGTTCACTTCACTGATATTTATCAAATTCTCCGACCACACATTCAATCGAGTTGACAAGCGGGGATCTAAAATTAGGACCGGAGTCTCCTCCAGGAGCTGCTCCGGATGATTGGGACACATCCAACATTCGGCACGCGGTGGAAACGATGCCAGCGGTGGGTCTAGACAGTCAAGATGAAAGCAAGAAGGACAGAAACTGCAGCACAGCAGTGGAGCTATTTGGCAGGTTCTACAAAGAAAGATATTACTATAATATTTGTAAACAATAAGTGAAATGAAGCACAGCCAGTAGAGATGAGTCACCTACTTGTTACACATATCACACAGTTGGATGGGATAGGGGACCATGGCGTTCTCCAATTCAATGATACTTCTTTGTTTTCGTTCTGACTCACTTTTATACGAACCTGAAATGGAATGGAGGAATTCATAAAGATCCATTTTATCAACTTTTCGGATAACAATTTTTTTTAAATGTTATCAATTGCATTGAATAATAGTGTTAAGTTTTAACGCACCCGATACTCTAATACTGGGAAGAAAATCTTTTGGCAATTCAAATTCTTTTGGATTCATATATCGAAGAGACTGGTCCAGTTGAGAGAGAACCACTAAACTGCCACTGGACTCCTCCCATAAGGATGAATACTTTTTGCATAAAGATTCTTGAATAGTATAAGATGGTATGAGGCGAGTCTTGGGTCGGCCCACTTTTCTTCTATATACAGTATGCTGGCCTGATGTTGACCAGGATATTTGGCTGCTAGTCACACTAGAATTTGTGGATGACGAATCAGAATCATCCTAAAGAAATTGTTTTCATTGATTAGTCTAAATTCTACCGTTAAACAATGAATCAGTAAATAAGTCATCTTGACAATACAGACAAGATTATGACATCTCTAACGCTTGATAATAGCATAGGTAACAAGAGCTAAAACAAAATGTCGTGTTTATTAAATTATTTTATAATGAAAACTATTTACTTTAAGAAGCATAGTACAACTATGACAATACCATACACCAGTACTGGCATCTTCCGGATCCATGGGTGGATTGAGACACTCAAGATGAAAACTGGCTGGACAACGATCACAGACAAGTCTTTCACCTTCATATGTGCCACAACTATCACAATAATCATGACAATTAGCACGAGGCTTCTTCCATTGATCCTCAGAATTACTAGTCAAACTGACAAACAAACTACTAATGCTGCAATGATTCTCACTACCAAAACTTTGCTTATGGCGAATAGTTTCAGAATTGGAATTATTATTAGAATTTTCAGATGATGGTGGAGCAAAGAGAGCCATAATCTGATCCATAAGACCCTCATTAGAGACATCCAAGACCATAGTAGCCATAGTTTCAAGTTTTCTGAAATTATGGATTATGAAACAATTGTTAATTAAAGTAAGTATTTAATTGCAATAATGTGTCATTTAGTTTTGTAAAAGTATAAGGGTGTAAAACCCTAGCAGTCATAATATGATTCTACTTGATAGCTATAAGTTATATAAATTTTATGTATTTTAAGGCTATAAAATTCATTAGATATCAATACAACATTTTGCCTTTTAAAGTGAGTATTTATTTAAATAAAATATTGTAAGATTAAACTATATTTATGAATGAATGGAATAGACTGCAAATTAAAATGTTACATAAAAGCTTATGTGTAACAGTTACAGTGTAACTTGATGGACCCACTTGTCAATATGGTTACTCACTCTTACAAGACAAGCGCATTATACATAATAGATCTGATTTGTGTACCCAATCTTCAACCAATCTCTAAAGGTATAGTACTAACTAATGTAACTCCTAACTAGTATGTATAGTTAAACAGAAATGGTGCAATGCTTAACAACATTAAAATATTACTCTGTCGTTATATCCAAATAAAATTATCAATTGGGAGTTTATAAAAGTGTCATTATATAACATGTTGTTAAATGTAAATTTTTCTAGATATCAAACATGTCTTTTTGGGGGAAATGAAAGAGTATCATTATATGCAATGTTGCATGATTCAATGAATTGGGTAACACAATTTTTGCTTGACAGTTCCAAAATTCTAATAAAATGAAATTAGGTCTTAAAACAACATGTTAAATTTTTTTAAGGTTTAAATGTAGAGGTTGTCTATCTTAATTGTATTTTTAGAGAGGCTAGAATGCTTAATTTTCAAACGAGTAATTGTTTTATATGCAAGCGACTATAGCAAATATCTACAAATATGACAAATTTGCATGATATAATATATAATTATAAAACAATAAACTTAAAAACAAAACAGCAATAAATTACATGACAATCACTTGTTTAATATTAAACTAATTAATTGAATAACTTTAAATATTTTTTAAAAAATGATGGGGAAAATGGCAGCTAACTTTTTTTAGAATTTTCAAACAAAATATTATCAATTAACATCGGTAGGAATAACTTTAAATGAAAAGAAGTTTTAAGCTTTATATCCTGTATTAAGAAATAATTGTGCACAGAAACAACTTCTTAAGCATAGAATTAAGATTTTTGATTTTAAACTATTAAAATATATGAAATGATACGAAATTTGAACTCGTAGTAAACATTTTATTTGATTGTATTAAGTTGATTATTGCAAATTGCATATCATATTTTTTTGAGGAATAAGCAATAAATCATTTTTATTCTTCTGGCCCACCAAAGAAGAAATCATATTGGATGAATTTTATCTGACTGGATAATATTTGTTTAGTTTGTGATTAAGAGTATACCTATATCTCGATATGCCGAATGCCTTTTAACTCCTGGTATAAACTACCTATACTTCATACATATAAGTTATATCTAGGTCTTTTATGCTAAATAAATAATTATAATTGACGCAAATTTTAAATGAGGTATAAATATAACTTAACCTCATAATTGTGTTTTTAAGTTTTCATATTTAGATAAATAACAATGGATTAGTTAGAAGAGGTTCATCCACTTTCACGATATTGACCTAAACTTTAAATCCCTATTTTCAAAATAAAAATATAATTTTATAATTCCATGGAATTTTACTGGTTGAAAGTTATTTAAACAAAAACCGTCAAGTAAATGCAAACGTTTTAATTATAAAAATACATAGGTAGGTACATTAAATTATTTACAGATGGATTTTTTTTAAATCTAAGTTATTTTTCTAGTGGCGCATAATTAAGAAGTTTTTCAATCAAGTCGACGTGAGCCAACAACATTCTACGACAACAATATCTTCGAAGACCAAGAGTGTCCAAAGCATCACCTTCCGTATATTCAGCATGTAATAAACCTATATAGGTTTCCCATTTATTTCCGACTACTTTTCCGCAAGTAAAACATCGAACTGGAATGATCATGATTTCTAAAAACAAGATAATAAATGAATTTAAACAACAACAGGCTATTAAATCCATATTTAACAAGGTTACACAAATTTCCTTGAAATCCATATCATAGATATTACCCATCTATGTTTTAGAAAATCTAGTGCATATCATGATGAGCAAAGAATAAAAATTATTTGAATTAAAAAACAGCAATGCTTACACATCACATCTTTAGGAAATATTATTGTGAACATCTAAATAAAACAAACATATTAGGTTAATATTGAGCGATGACGAAAAACCAACGAGACTTTATTTTTAGAATTACGACTTTATTTGTGGAAACTAAAAGTGTTTTAAAATATATATTATTATTATTGGTCTATCTTATCTTGAAATTCATCATGTATTTTCAAATATGTACAACAAAATAGTGGTTATGGTTATATAGGAATCATTGTTTTTGACTTTGAAAATCTAGAAAATATGTGATAGGAAACAAATAAAGGAAATCTGATTGACTGCAAACTTGTATTCATAAAACAAATGTCGCTGATGATTGACAAGACTTTAACTAATATAGGAAATCATAGGTTCTCCAACTGTTTCAAATAATTCGTTTACCTCCTGGTAATGATTATGTATTTTTAAAAAATTCAATTAATTATGTCATTTATTTTTAAAAATAAGCTTGTTTTTACAATTTCGCACTTGATCGAAATTTATACCAGTCTGGAGATTTATGATCTTTCTTATTTTAGTAAGCTAAACAGCAACTGAAATATAACCAAAGATGAAGAAATAAGGTGTGGCAATATTATCCTAATGAATTCTGACTACACACACTCTGTTTGTCATTTAATTATATGGAGGAAACTAAATATATGACATTTAATGAGGTAAATAAACATTAATAAAACTCAGCCATTGTCTCGAAAAGAAAAACTAAACAAATTTACATACAATACAAAGGACTAAGGTAAAAACACCACCAATTTTAATAGGAACCATCAAATCCACAATGATAAAAATAAAGTTCAGACACATCTCACAATAATAACAAAGAGAAATTAATATGTAGTTCTTTAAATCGATATATTTATTCTTAAACAGGGTCGCCTGGTGACGAAATAATTGGTTTCATTTTATTCAGATTCGTCGAATTTGCCACGATAGTATGGAGGCGGCATGTAAGCATTGGCCGGAGTTTTCAAAACCTCTTCATATTTAGGTGGACACGCCTCAGGGTGATTAGCCTCAGCACTTGTACCCGGAAAGGGTGGAGGTGGAGGCGGTGGAGCAGGTACTCCATCAGATTGCTCGAGGTCACTGAATAGAGAGCCAGCATCCCGACAAGATCGGCCAGTGTTTCGTCGTGACTGAAGAATATAATATGGCAGTATTATTGATTATATTAAAAGACAAATGGTATTGATTATTTCATAATAACTCATTCATAGAGCTGACGTACACTAGCCAAACATTCCAATCGATTGCGCAATAGGTCATATTCAGCGTGAATATCTGGCTGTCGCTCCCAACTGGTGCTTCTTCTGATTGTCGCTCTGATGATAACATAGCCGCGCCTGAATGTAAACCAGATCGGACTAGTACGCAGCAAGAATCGAGCCATAATTGGACTCGGGCCAAATCCCGTGCCAGATTCCAAGCCAGTTGCACGACGTGCCAAAAACTTGTAGCAGGACCAAACCATTCCCAAAAGATAAGTCTTGATAAGGAGAGCTCCAATGCAGATAGACATCAAAAGAAAGGTGAGACAAGCAGGGTCCAAAGATAGAAGAAATCGTTTATATGGAATGCCAGGCTAAAATAATGATAATAATAATAAATTTATTTAAATGGTGGCATGCATGTCAAGAATAATGAAAACAATATTCTAAAAGCGAAACACTTACTCTTTCGGAAATCCATCGACGAATGTCGGGCAGATAGGTAAAATAACCAACTACATTTAGACAGGTGATGACAAAGTCAAACACCTGCAGACAAAAAAACGGCATCAAATAGCTCGGCCTACCAGCTAGACTGCCAGTCAGCAAGAAAAGACTAAAGCTCAACCAGAACAGTGTAACCGCGGCGGCAGCAAAACCATCTTCACGTCGCCGCTTGGAACTATTTGCACCGGAAGAATTCTTCTTGACAGCAGAAGAAAAATCATCCGATTCCTCATTAGACTGCATGGATTTACTACGAGATGAACGATCTAAATCAAATCAAAATTAATACAGTCAATCTTCTTATTTGGACACAATTTTACCAAAATGTCAGACATTAGCTTACCATCGCTAAACTATCGGATGATTTTTTTAAATTTCCAAAACTTGTTGTAATGCTATCTTTCTTATGTAATAGAGGCGTCTTGCTTTAGTTTTCATAGTAGCCAATATAATTAATTTGTTAGTTTAAGTTAGGTTACTCAATCTGTTATAGTACATATATTAGCGATCAAGATTATCAATTAACAACATACCAGGTGATCCAAACAATTGATCTAAGACGCTCTTTTGATCTTTCTTAATTCCCTCCACAGAATTAGTATCAGTTGGAATCATTGGTTCATCCTTCAAATAATCCGGGTCGTCCACTTTATTGTTCATTAAATGTTTATTTCTATTTCGTCTTTGTTGTTCTTCATACAGATAAGTACGATGATCGTGCTTAAAAAATATTCCTTCTTGCTGTCCAAATGTTATCATCGAGATGGAAAAATCTACCATTTCTTTGTCTTCATCTTTTGGAAAAATATTTGGATTACTCAAAACGGCAATCAATAGACAAAGAATAGCGAGCTAAAGAAAAAGAAACCACAGACATAAATAATGGGAATATCAAATAATTTTGTGCATTAATTTACATTATTTTGACAAAAATTAGAATATTTTTAACACTCCGACAGAGAATCATATTAACATGTAATTCTCGCTTTTTCATCGTTTATCTAAATGTAGATGTATTTTAGATTACCAATGTTTACACTTAAAACTGAGTCAATTATAACCACATACCTATTTGGTAATTTAAATTATTCAAATTACATACAATTCATCTTAGAAGAACATAGCGCCTCCTCTAGGCGAAGCTCCCTTGGAAACTTTTGAGTACCAGATGGCATTCTTCATTGGGAATTTATAACTCTTACAAAAAGGAATCTAGAGTTAGCATTAAAAATGAATTTTTTAGATACACTTACTTGGGTCAAAACTTTATAAGTAGCTAGAAAAACAGTTCCCACACGCACATGCAAGCAATAACAAGCTTGATAAGCTTTGTCAAATTCTGTACTGCTCCAACGTGTCATTATCTATAATTTTTAAATAACATAATTGATATAAGAAAAGCAATAGTCTATATTTCGGTTACAGCAATATCTTAATTGCAGGACATAAGGAAAACATATTATTCTTTATATTATTAATTTTCAATCATTTTTAGGGTGAAATAAAAAAAAATACTTTTAAACATCTAGTTATCAGATCATACCAAATATCAATATTTTCATAAAGTAATTACAATAACAGAATATTGTAGCCAAAGGTAATTGACAGGTCAAACAGGATTTTTAGTTCTACCATTTAAGCTAATTATGGGTCTATAACTTAAATTTTGTTGTCTATGCCTCTCAATGATATTTGAACTGAAGCTTGGTATTTAAGTGTCATAATCAAGCAGTCAAAGTTTTTTGAATGTACTCTACTGATTTGATTTTTTAACCTAAAAAAAGAAATGTGACATTGATAGGTCTACATCATTTTATATCTTTTTACCAATATTCAATATATACTCAACCTCACTTAAGTTGGACTTTTGTCCGTTAATTTTTTTAAGAATTTTAATTCTATTGTTAAGCATATTTATATTCTATAACAAGCAATTTTCAATTTTTAAGAGCTTAATTTGAAATAATAGATTCCTACCTTTACATGAAATTAATTCCTATGCATATATCATACATGTAAATAATAAGTAAGCATGTAATAACATGCATATAGACAATAAAAGATTATGATACTATATATTTTTATGGCAATATTTATTATGTGGAGGAAGGTATTTGTTCTATTACATATTCTATCATACAATTTTAATAAATTTTACAAATATGTCTTAGTAACACATTGTAAATGAAAACTTAAGACAAAAATCCTTGGTCCCAAGGATTCTGACTTAAGCCAAGTTGACTGACTGTGTCACTATAATTATTCATGGAATAAAAAATGTTGATAATAGATTGTTAGTGACTCTCCAATTCTATAGAATTTAATATTATTGCAGTTAAGTTTATATGAAAGAGTATATTAAATTTACATAGAATTAGAAGCTCACTTTAAGAGGCAATTAAATCAAGCAATTCATATTTAAGAATATTCAAATAATCAGATTATTAATTGGTTGATTTAAGTTTTAAAATAACATGATAATTGGTATGTAAGTTACCAACCAGATCAGTTGGCAACTGGTTCAGTCTAATTAAATTACGCGGGTGAATTTATAATTTTTGTAATGGAGCAAAAGTTGACAAATTGTCTGTTCAAATCTATGTAACAAAATTGCTAAATATATAATATGCATTCATTTTTCAATATGATTTTATATTTAAGAATGAAAAAGAACAAGAATCAGAATTATAACATTAAGTTTTAAACTCGACATCAACTTATGCAAAAAAAAACAATTGATTGTGTCAACTTTCATAACTTTAACATATAACTTGTTATTAACATTAAAGTACCAATTTATAGTTTGATATATATATATATATATATATTAGCTATGTATGCATTCTAAATATAATAAAATTAAGTCTAATATGTTCCAAATGCCACTAACAAATTTATCATTTTATTTTATTTATAATCAATAATAATTCCCAATAAAATAATACAAATACATGTTTTATGTACATATCACAATTAATGATTAATGATAAGATTATTAAAGTTTAAGTAACAGAGTTTGCATTAAAAATTCATAGTTGTTGGCCTACCTTTAATGAATTATTTTAAAGCATAACTTGACAATATTCTTGATTTTAAAGTCGAAACTAATATGTTTATAAACAAATTGACATCGTTAATTGTTTTTTAATTGCACCATCACCGCCGAACAAGAAAAAAGGGAAATAAAATTATCACCAACTCCATACGTAGGGTTCCCTCAGATAAAAATTCTTCCATTAATTAAACATTAGAGCGCAGTCGACTAAAGGCATCCTCAGTTTCGAGTGTCGTTCTGGAAAACGACCCTAAAGATCTAAGAAACAACAATTAATGATGAGTAAGAGTTCTACAAATAGACAATCAAGTGACTGAAAAAATACAGTTAAATGAATAAAAATATAAAGATTACAGACAATTATAGAGCAAGATTATTTATAATTCCAGGGTTTCCCTCAACATGATATACCTAACCATAAAATATTTCATCTGATATTGATTTTTAATTTTAAAATATTATAAGATTCACGTTTATCTTAACAATTGATTTAATAAAAAATACACCTATACCTAAAAAGACAAAATGCAGTCATGAAAATTTTGGATGACTGCAATACCTATATATATACCTATAATTAATTGCCTACAGTCATCATTTTAAAAGTTTTCAGTAGAAGCCATTTTTCGTTTTTCCTTATTTCTTCTCTTTCTTCTCAATTTCTAACTTTTTTTATTATACTTCCATCTAATATCAGAAGTAAAAGTAATCAATAGATATATCGTTGAAAAGCTGAGTCTAAAATGAGATTGATAATATATTTTTGATGGGTTGTATAAATATTTCTTTTGTTGAAGCATAAACAATTTACTAAAAGAGAATAAATTATAATCTCAAATAAACTTAAAAATTGAAAATAATAGCATCCAACAAAAATAACACAAAATATCATGGGAATGCACTTATCCCATGATATTTTAAGATGAAATTCAAGATGAAATTATTAATAAACTTAACTCTTTGATTCCCAGATTTTATCAACCAATAAAGAAGAAAATTTTAATAGGTAGGTATATCCTAATTCCTTGTAACATACCCATCTAAAATCAATTATGAGATAGAAGGCACAAGACAGGCTTAATTGCTAAATCAATTCAATCTCGAGGTCTAAATTTTATCTAAAAAATAATAAAATTATTGAAATAGACATATTCCACAAATGTATACTACTGAAATTCGCATTTAGCGAAATATCATGGAATAAAAAGGCATAAACTGAACTATTATTAGAAAGATAAAAGATTACATTTACTCAATATATATATTATATAGATCAAACGGATGAAATAAATAAAATACATTTTAAGAAAGGTAAATGTATATAGGTAATACCTGTAAATGTTATTAAATTGATAAGGTCTAACATTTCTCCATAAACAATTAAAGTGCTTAGATGAGTAAATGTTAATAAAAAATTTATTGAATTTCATTTAACAATTTACTGTTTTCTTTTTCTTCGATCACAATTAAATCATTCATTCTACATATATCTAAAGTTGTCCATAAATTATTGTCCATCATCTATATTTATCTATTATTAGGTATTTATTACCTACATATAAAAATAAAGTATAAAACATAATCATCATAATAATTGTTTTTTCGGAAATGTAGTAAGTATTATTCGGGATCACAGCTTCATCAGTTTTCCACTGTCTCTGATTCTATAGGGAATTTTTATTATTGTACATTGTCATAGAGCACGTCCTATAAGTGTTTTACAAATTTTAGAAGTGTATAGATACCAAATTAGAAGTGGAATCTCAGCTAATAATGGGGGTCTACTCTTACCGATTTTGATAGGAAGACAATGTCGAATCGATTTGATTTTTATATTAGGTCATTTTATTTTGCGCAAAGTATATGTGTTCGAAATTTCAACTCTCTAACTTCAAAATTACAGCCATAGGGTAACTGTAGCATAGAGTAAGTATACAGAGTAACCACTCTTGCCATTATAAATTGGTGAAGTTCAAGATGTCATAGCGACGAAACTCAATATCGGATTTTAAAAGAATATTTGTATATTTCCTAATAAATTTTATATCATTTTGTTCAATCTATCTTACTAAGCAAAAAAAAAGTAATCCTGTTAGACATTATTATGAATTTTATATCATTAAAAAGCGTTCCTTTTATACTTTGATTTAGTAAAAGAATTATTAAAATCCGATATTGAGTTTCGTCATCACTATGACATCTTGAACTTCACCAATTTATAATGGTGGAGATAGGATTTTCTGCCGCTTGGTAGGCATAAATCGATATCCAAATATCTACTATAGCAAGAGTGGTTACTCTATGAACCTGAGAGTTCATTTATGGAATCCGGGAATGCATTAAATGAGACTTATAGAAAATTTCAAGAAGAACTACCTATTCAAATAAATAACAGCTATCAAAGTACAATATAATATCAGGTAATATTATCAAACTATTTATATTACCTATTAAATTTACATGACTAAATTGAAAAATAATTTTTATTACATTATACTTCACTGCACCAAACATACCACAGAATAGTCTCAATTCTGATTAAGAATGTCCATGTATAGTGCATATATGGTCTTATTTCAATATTATCTCTGTATTCTCCGAAATAAGTAACCTAAAGGTCAATAATCTGCTCCTCTTGTATTGGAATGTCATCTTCTACAGGCAGATGTTTATTATCCGTCTCCTTTTCATACAGACTATTCTCCATCAAACTGTAATTTTCTTCAAACATCAGAGCACTGTTAATAGACATTGACCGCTTCAATGCCTCTGTACGCTTTCTTTCATTGACTGCCCACTGATGCCACAAAGATATCACAACTTCCGCCATCAGCATACAGCTAACATGATCGGCGATTAGTTTGAGTAAATGAACTCCATCGAAGATCATATTTTTTCGTAAAAATGCGATTGCCCTTTTACGATTTTCTTTGCTTTCGACCATTTTTAATAATTTAAGATGTTTGTAAATAAATCCACTCTCACTTCGCGCTAGCATGCTCTGTATGATTTGCCATATTAAGCTAATAACACCCGAAAGAGCGATAAAGACGGTCCAAAACCATAGAAATATGAATATTTTTTCGCTGAATGTGTTGAGTTTTATTGTGCACTGCGCCGCGATTGATACATTTCTTACAGTAGCGACACAATAAATGATCCGTGGAAATGAAAGAGGCATCTCGCTTCCCTGACCATGATAGATATTTTCCACTATTCGCATTCCATAGAAATAGGTATCCTCTTGTAATAAGTGGGTCAAGACAAATATTTGGAAAATAGCATTCCAAATATATAGAACTTTAGTCAAGCAACCGAGCACCATCAAAAATATACCTTGATTTTTACCTGAAATAAAGCGATGATGCATGAATATTACAATCAAGAACATGGGAAATACTGAAGACATAGAGATAGGACAGTTTTTCTTTTCTTTAAAAGAAGAAAGATAGTTCAATCTCTATGACTGAAGAAGATAATGCTATCTTAGGGAATATTTGCTTATATATAAGTCTCATTACCAAATCAACGGTTAAAATAATAGTTAGACTGTCAATATGCCATCGTAGGTACTGACTGTGTGTAAATGAGAAGAATCTCGAGCGCCTCCATGCGTATTAGTGTCTTAACGTACAATTAAACAGTGTATAACTCTTAATAAGTCTTGATAAAGCAGCAATATCATATATTAGAGTCTTGTTAATCGATTTTCACTCCTCTACTTCTCAAACTTTAGGGAATTAAGAAGTTAGGAGAACAATATTGATTTATGTTGCAGTTTTATGAATTCGTTATGAACTGATGTGGACCAAAAATTCTTCAAATCTTTAAATGAAATGGGAAGTATTATTCTATGATGACTGGGTAAAAAATCTTTAACTGTTAATCTGAATTAAACAACGACGCCGCAGATTAAGATTGTTTTTATTCCCTCCAGTAAATTATACTTCAGAGTGAAGCGATATAATACAATTTCTTAAAATAAAGAATAGCTTAAATTTAAGACAAACCTTAAATCTCATTTTGGGTATGAATGAAAGAGGCGCAAAACGGAGTAAGCTATAGTTCTGAAAAACGAGTCTATATTCCTGTAGATGCCAATGATTCAATTTAATTTAGGGGTTTTCTATCGATAAAGTATCAATGTATTAGAAAAGTTATGAGAAACTTACCCATGAATACTTTCCATGAGGGAATTTCGAAACATTTTCCAAATATTGTTAAACACCTTCTACCTTTCTTTTTTTTAGGTTTTTTCACAAATTTTTTAAATATACTCGCCAATTTCTTAATCATTTCTTTTCTATTCGTGTTTTCGGCATGAGTTACCGCTTCTAGCGAGGTAAGTATGAGATCAGCTGCACTAAAGGGTGACTTGATGAAAATCAGAATCCAAAATAGATGAGGCAAGTAGAAGAAGGCCGCATTCCCAGCTAGTATGAACGGTGTCCAATGAAATATGGCTGAATAAGATCAATATACGATATAGATAGATATGGAAATGTTTCGTTGAAAACCATAGATATATTTCTTGTTTGGTTGGTAAACATTGTTTAATTATTCTTTTAGTATACCGTTAATTTAAATTCTGCTAACAAACAATCCAATTACAAATTACAAATTACAAATTACAAATTAAAATGTAATTAATGTACGTTTTGTATGTCCTTAGATAAATAATTAAATTACGACCATATTTGTAAGCGTAATTTGATTGTTTGTAATCAGAATTTGAATTCGCGGTCTCTATTAAAAGAATTATTAAAACAAAATGGTGTTAAATGGTGTTAAATGGACGTACATATTCTATGAATTAATGTATGAAAAATTACCGATCATAGAGATCGGATATTTTGTTTGTTTGAGACAGAGAGAGACAAACAAAATATCCTATCTCTATGTTACCGATAATTACCGTATCTCATTTCTGATGAGTTGTGCATAAATCCTCTCTCCCCTCCACCCAGAGCCACTGCGGGATAATAATTACTATCCAACCAGCAATAATTATCCACGTAGTGCTGGTATTCTTTCTGTATTTCTGGAGCCCAGCAGTCCATGGGCTTCTCGATATATTGCAAATAAGTTATCAGACTGATGAAACACCCTATTATCATGGGTGAGTAGACATAACTCAATCTGAAATATACAAATTGCATTCTCTTTACTTAATAGCTCCCTCTTGATGCTTCTCTTTTCTCCCTCTCCCTCTCCCTCTCCATTAAGAGATGCAATATTAACATATTGCATAGGTACCTACATTTAAACTATTTTTGCCCTGAGTTTCCTTTGGCATATTAAGTTATTGTTAAAAGCAGCATGAATCTTCTTTTAATAATAATAAACAAATTTTCACTTACTTATTGCTTGGGTCCGTATCAGTGATCACATGATTTTCTTTAGAGAAGGACATGATCATGTCCAGAGCTTTAGGTGCTAACGTAGCGGCCATTGGTAGGACCATATTATGCGGTCGTATTCACTTTGATGAAATGAGAACACTTTGAAGGATTTCTCTGAATCATTAATTCATTGATTTGAATAAAAATCATTGGCCATAGAGAATATCCACATGAATTAGAGATGTAAAGTATTGTGCTTATTTCTAATATCTACCAATAAAAAGAAAGTTAATGAACAACTGAATGATGATGAATTGTTTTGATAATATAATTATTATTATTATTTGATGGAAACCACCCCACAATTATTCACTGCTCGATCCAAAAGCTGTTTGTTCCATGTTTCCTGCCAATCAAAAGCCCAATTGTTCGGTAATTCACTGCATCAAGCAGTACTAGGTATCTAACGAGTGAAAGTATTGCCCAATAAGTATTATAGGCAACTATCATCCCATATTCATCGATTCTCCCACTCTATTTAGGCAGTCACACACTCTCTATATGTACACAGATCCTGGTGTCTCTTTAGCACAATTAATACATTCGATATATGAAAATGAACTTGTTATAGATATATAGATATATACATAGGTACTAGAGCCAGCAAGTATAACCGATAAACGGATGTGAGTATCCATGCTAGAAATATCATTCGAATTATTTCAATTAATCTAAAACGATATATTTATTCCTTCATATTGCATTGACCTCAGTAAATCTTGTTAGATTTCTCATTGATTCTTCCATATATATGCTAATTTCCTACTAAGATCTTAAAAATAACTTAAATCTGAATAAGTTCTATCAGATAGTATAGGTCATACTAATTTTACTGTGACACTAAAACATCTTAATAGGTCGGATCCTATAATTCATTGGCATATTACTTCATAACTTCTTCAAATTTGATTTTGTTCTTTTCATAATTATTTCATAAGTTAAACTAAAGTTAAGTCAATAAGTTAACATTTGTTAGCTCAGAAAAATTTCTTTATTGATAAGCTAACTGATTATATTTCAGTTTTTTTGGGTTTAAGCTCTCTATTTTGGACTCCTGGATTGGTGGTCAGGCGTTCCAACCATTCGGCCACCGCTCACTACAAGAATGACAATTTGAAATCTTTCTTATACTGCGTGCTAATTCAACTGGATGTTGAATTAGACATTGAGATTACTTAAAGCTTGAAGCAGTATCATACTACTAACAGTAGTAGAGTTGTATCAACCACTTCATACTGCTAGAGTGACTCAAAGTCCAGATAATATCAGCACAAAAGACTTGGCCGAATGGTTAGAACGCTTGACCATCAATCCATAGGTCGAGTGTTCGAATCCCGGCTAAGTACTCTCGGGAATGAAATATTGCATAGCGCTGTATAGAGATTACACTACGTATCTTGAAATATTATTACAACCTTCTCGCCATGTTCTTTAAAAAAAGGGCTATCAAATGAAAAAGTGCTGAGATTTATTCGATAGATCAATGAGTGTATATTTATCATATGAAAGACATTTTTATTCATTTATTCATTTAAAAAATATGTAAAATATTTAAATATTCTGTAAAAGTTTATTGTATAGTCCAGCTTCTCTCTATATATATGAACTCTCAAAAACAAAACATGCAAACAATAAAATGGTAACAAATAGTGTTGATAGAAATTCTTAAACATAAAAAACAAACACATTAATTGATCTATGGGTTGATTAGTCAATCCCTCTTGGTTGAAGCACAAATGGGAGTTTAGAAAGCAGATTATAACATTCTATATATATATATATATATGTAGTTCAAATCAAACCAATATGCTTATTATTGCTCAACCAATTGATCACCCTGCTCTGCTAGAAAATTCACAAGGTCGATTCGAGTTACGATGCCATAGATCATTTCTTTGGTTGTTTCGGTCTTCTGACCAGAATCTACGACAAACAAAGTACACAGATTGGAAAATTTAAGAGAGATATTTGGTATTTTAGTGGCTTAAAATTTCCTTACAATTGACGAACAATTAATTCTGTTACTAAAAATAGATATTACGGCTAAATTTTCCCTCTCTCATTGAAATACATTGAAAATTGCTCAACTCTGAGAAGGAATTATTCTAAAACTATAGCATATGTTTGATTCTTCTGTAGTTTTATCTATTCCTTACCTCCTAAAGATACAGAGAAAATTCTGATAAATTAAAGAAATATTTCAATTCCTTAGTATATAGCTCACATTGTCTTTGCATTTGAGTGACCAAAACATAATGATCAAGATCTAATAGGCGGGACAATTGGGCCAGTTTAGAGTCGAGAGATATCTGAAATACACAAATCATAAACAACATAATAAGTTATATTCGATTCCTGAATGATCAAAATAAAATTGGAATTAGATGACATACTTTTTTGAAGTTTTTATAACTGGCCTTCGTAACTTTGTCAGTCATTTTTAGTTTGCCACGAACCATCATGGTCATCATATGACCTACAGTAACCATGCCGACAATTTCTCTAAAAAATGGTATTTTTATGTTTACTACTTATAAATTAATAAGTAGTATGTTGTGATTAATTAATTAATTTTATATTGTATTATTTAGCTTACCCATCAGCTTTTACGACAGGCACTTGATCGAAACCCTCTTTAGCCAGCAATTCTAAAGTATCTTGAACAGTAACTGAGGGTAGTACAGTTAGCGGTGCTTGAAGATTCAGCGCTCCTACTAGGAGTTTACTCCATCTGATAAGGAAATTACAAAAATATTTTTACATATATCACAGACCTACTATGAGTTTCTAAGAACGAAAATAGGGATGAGAATAGAATTCTAAGAATAGGCGGATGAATGTCGCCTTGTTAATAATTTCTTATATCTATAAGGCGATATTTAATTGACCTGTATCGTAGGGACACAAATTTTAAACTCCAAAATGATAGAATTAACAACTTTAAAGTCTAACGTTAACTCCTAATATTAAACAATCGAAATGAAACGTCCTTTCATTTCTCGATTTAAAGCATTCCTTCACCTTCAATTTAAATTTTAATTAAATAGCAAATACTACTTTAAAGTAGTGAAAACAACAATATTATATTTTTAAATAAAATGATTAAGCGGTGGTGAATTGGTAAATTAGCGAGCGTTTTATTAAAAAAATTCAATTAAAAAGCAGTTAGTGACAAAACTATATGTGTAAGACAAAAATGACAAATAAACAAGTCAAATAGATAATAAACCAGTCATTTATGAATGCCTTAAACATAAAGACCAGTTTTTGTTTTACTGTGATTATGTGAAATGACTGATTTTATCCACTCGTATTATACGGATATGCATATGAGAAGCAACAAACTAAAACAAGTAAACACACAGTGTAGATCAGAAGCTAAGCTTTTATTTGCCATCTATCTATATGTACATACCCAAAACTGGAAGAAAATGCATAATATTATTAAATTCATGAACTAATTAGTGAAAATCTAGCCTGCAGAGTACGGCCAAATAATAATCTGTCTAATTGGCTCTCATGCTCTGGAACTTAAGTTCAGACATTTTTAATTGTTAATTATTGTGATTTGATGAATTATGAAGTGGTTGATAGTCATCATCGCAGCTATCTCTTACTACATTTGGTGCATACTGGCCCTTATAATCATAGATAGGGCTGCAATGAGTCATGTGTACTAACAATCTCTCTCTCGCTCTCTCTCTGAGTAACATTATCTCTCTATATATATATCTGTGAGTAACAATCTCTCTCTCTCTCTCTGTGAGCAATCTCTCTCTCTCTCTCTGTGAGTAACAATATCTCTCTCTCTCTCTCTGTGTGTGAGTAACAATATCTCTCTCTCTCTCTCTGTGAGTAACAATATCTCTCTCTCTCTCTCTGTGAGTAACAATATCTCTCTCTCTTTCTCTGTGAGTAACAATATCTCTCTCTCTCTCTCTCTCTCTGTGAGTAACAATATCTCTCTCTCTCTCTCTGTGAGTAACAATATCTCTCTCTCTCTCTCTGTGAGTAACAATATCTCTCTCTCTTTCTCTGTGAGTAACAATATATCTCTCTATCTCTCTCTCTGTGAGTAACAATCTCTCTCTCTCTCTCTCTGTGAGTAACAATATCTCTCTCTCTCTCTGTGAGTAACAATCTCTCTCTCTCTCTCTGTGAGTAACAATATCTCTCTCTCTTTCTCTGTGAGTAACAATATATCTCTCTATCTCTC
>JAYMFX010246229.1:4965-20115 GCA_036784945.1 Monocelis spectator
CGATGCAACAGAGAAGTCATAGAGATTGGATGTCGGCCTTTTTTGTTTCTCTAGACAGCGATCGATGCAACAGAGAAATCATAGAGATTGGATGTTGGCCTTGTTTGTTTCTCTAGACTGCGATCGATGCAACAGAGACGTCATGCGATCGATGCAACAGAGAAGTCATAGAGATTGGATGTCGGCCTTTTTTGTTTCTCTAGACAGCGATCGATGCAACAGAGAAGTCATAGAGATTGGATGTTGGCCTTGTTTGTTTCTCTAGACAGCGATCGATGCAACAGAGAAGTCATAGAGATTGGATGTCGGCCTTGTTTTGTTTCTCTAGACAGCGATCGATGCAACAGAGAAGTCATAAAGATTGGATGTTGGCCTTGTTTATTTCTCTAGACAGCGATCGATGCAACAGAGAAGTCATAGAGATTAGATGTCGGCCTTGTTTTGTTTCTCTAGACAGCGATCGATGCAACAGAGAAATCATAGAGATTGAATGTCGGCCTTGTTTTGTTTCTCTTTCTTATCTTAGAGAGATATTGTAATCGTGGCAAGAACCATTATTATAAGATTCTAAGCTGTCTATGATTGGTTTACATCTCAATTGAGTGTTTTAGCTGCTGATATCTTACCGACACTTCCCTCAGCTTCATTGTCGTCTTTTTCTTCATCAACAACTTTAGAATTATCAGCCTCTTGATCTTGAGCATCGATTTTACCATCATCTTCTTCCTCTGCTTTCACTCCAGTTTCCTCCTGATTATTCAGATTTTCTTGATCGTCTTTCGGCTCTTCGTCTTTCTCTTCCTTTTCCTCATCAACATCGTCATCTTCTCTGTCGGTAGCTTGTGATTTAGCTTCTTCTCTTTCCTCTTGCTCTCTGCGGAGCCTTTCTGCTTCTTCAATTTCAGCTGAAACAAAAAGATCATAATATCGATATTAGTCAGTATTACTGACAATCAAACAGTTTCAAGAATAGAGTAATGAATAAATCAGTTTAATGGGTCACCTCTCTTTTCATCGATTATCTTTTGTTTAATTGTATTTAAAGCAATTTCATAAGCCTCTTCTTTTAAGGCAGCCTCTTGCTTCTCTTTTTCGATGGCTAATTTTTTCTGTGAGCAAACATCCATATCTATGATGGTGGCATTGTAACGCTGAGATAACAGTCTCGCCATTGTAGTTTTACCAGAACAGGCCGGTCCAAGAATACTCAGTTTGCAGGGTGGCTCCGGCTGGTTGGGTAATAAGAATGGTCGAGGATTTTTGATAAATTTTCGCATATTCTCTTCGGATGACAAAACGTAAACTTTATTCAGAAAGCTAAAAAATATATTTTTTTCATTACAATAATTATTCACTTTAATATTAAAGATATTTCAACATTGGTAGGAAGGAGGTTTATGTTTGTGTTTACCCCACACTGAATTCTGGTTTGCCCATTGCTACATTCCCTTCGTACAATGCGACAGGACAAAATCTCATCCAGAGTGACCTTTGCCACCGAAATCTGGGAGCGATCATTTGTTTGGGTCCCAATGATCTCAGCAATTCCTCCGTTTCTGCATCTTCCGGAGTTTCTTCCTCTTCACCTTCCATATTAAAGAGGCGAATCACGGGCGCAGCAGGACGAATGGAATAACTATCCAGTTTCACTAATAATTGCTAAAATTTAATTATTAACAAAAATGATTTCGTATCTAAAACCCGCAATTTTCAAAAATATTGGACAACCAAGACAGGCAAATGTAGGAAATCTCAAAATCAAAACATTTAATGGATTTTATTGGCTCTTTCTATCCTCATTGTTAACTTTTTTGTCAACTTTAAATCATAATAAATTCAAATTTAATGGATAGCTCTTTACAAAATAATCCTAAAGATGATCGTAAAAATATTATGTAATGATAAGGGTAGCTTTTATTCCATGCGACTTTTCTGCTATCATCAAGTCTCAAAATATTTTCACAGAATGACATTTATTCATAACACCTATCATACTACTCAAAAGAAAGCAAGTAGTGAATCAAATGATTCGAAAATATTCTTAAATAAAACATTTTTCTGGTTCCTCGGAAAATTCAATGAAATGTAAAAATGTAAAATCTAAATTATCATGCTGATAGATATGATGAGGTGATCAGAGAACAAGATGCAAATATGTAGTATTTCACAAATTTAGTGAATTTTATGCTAAGTGACCAGTGATTTCGTTTTCAAATCTAATGACATATAGTACTTACACACAATATCATGACTCTAAAATTCATCAAAAATAATACTCGGAATGAATTGATGCAAATATATTATTGATTTTATCAAATTTTCTTCATTAATATGTTTTTAGAATATCGATTGATTGTGTTGTACCCTGAATAATTCCTCCGGCGGTAAGTTGGCATCCAATTGAATGACAAATCTGTGATCATGTTCTGCAATATAATCTTCAATGAGTCGCAGCATACCATCGTGATAACTCTTAATGCTGTGCTCCACTGCCTCGGGCATATCCTCAGGTCGTCGGATTAGTCGAGAGATGACCTCCTTTGGTAGAAGAGGAAAATCTCCAGATCCTGTGATTTAAAATGAAATATGTAAATTACAGGTTAAAATATACTTTTCGTTTTTATGTATAACTACTTATTGATTATTATAGTAGTATCACACGTATACATCATTATAATCGTTTTCTATTAGTTTTAGTTATTCTGACATTTTTTTAAAGTATCTCGGATTTAATATAAACCAAGCAATCATTTAACAATATATTAAAAGCGTTATTATCAAATGTCAAAATATGAGGGTTTATAAACATAAAACTGTACATACAATTATCAAAATCTCCAAAGTAACTCACCGGTAGCGCCACCACCCTCTTCATCTTCATCTTCAAATTCTTCCTCTTCCTCCTCCTCTTCTTCATCTTCTTCTCCCTGCTTATCTTTTTTAGCTGGCTTCTTTGGTTCTTTTATATTCGGATCTGGATCCGGATCATAATGCTGTTTCATGTACATGTCTCCAGTCTCTGGATCGATTCTTTGACCTAATCTACGATCACGAATGTCACCATCAGATATCTAAAGATAACAATTCTTATTCTTTCATTTGATAAACATTTAGAAATGTATGTACTGCATCAATGAAAGATCTTTTTTGTAAAATCCAATTTTAATATCCATAGCATATCCATGCAATTTTAGAAAAACTTACAGCAAGATTGATGATAAAATCTGGTTTCATGTTGAGGTCCTTGAGAAGTTGTGTTTGTTCTTTGATAGTCATAACTTCTTCACTCAAGCAAGGAAAACCATCCATTACATAACCTAAAATAGTTGAATAAAATTAATTGAATATAAATTTACAAATAATTTGAAAACCCAGCTTTATTTAAATATATACTAATTTTCTTACCATAATGAGATACTTCAGGTGATTCCAACTTATCTTTTAAAAGTTGAATTGCGGTTTCTTCATTGACTAATGAACCACTCAATAAGATTTCATTCAATCTTTGACCATCTTCAGTATTCTGTGAAATGTTCTGATTAATTATGTCAACCACTAAAAATATTCAAGAATATCCAGAAATGATTCCCTTAGATTTCATTATTCCTTCTTTATGCCCAAGTCTATCTATATTTTACTGAACATTACTATGCCCATTCTAATATCAAGATTTGATAAAATGTCTTCATTATAATATGGTATACAGTAAAGAAAGAATTTTATTAAATTTACCATTTACAGGTTGACAATTCCATTGTTGAGCCAATTTATTTGCTAGAGTCGTCTTACCACAACATGGTTTACCCAAAATTAAAAAGCAAGTTGGCTTCGAATTAATAAATTTCTGCTCTACCTGAAAGTGAAAACACAAAATCATTTAAAGAAACTCTAAACTAACAAAATACATCATATATAATATACTTATGTCATATCATATATATATACTTGATATGTTTTGATATATGTCTTTTAGGTTAAAACATTGGTGTTATACAACAAATATTATTATGTTGTTTATCAAATGTACTATTGAAAGAAGAAAAGAACCAAGCATCTGAAGAGAAAGGCTTTTTATTAAGAAGATATTGTCTGTCATTAAAATAAGAAGTACCCTGGGATAAAGGATCCCTGTTTGACTGAGTCAAATACCATGAGGATCCATGTAGATTAAACATTTTATGTTGTAATAAAACTACACTGCTATGCTATTTTTTACATTAATCATACAACAAGAGCTCTAACAAATTTTTATTTTGTGGATAATTCATATGACTTATCTCATTTAAAGCAATGATATTCTCATAAAAAATTTCAAAATTCAATCAGGATATGATATTTTTTAAATTATGTTAGAAATTTTAATCTGTTCTAAGATTGAAAAAATGTAGAATTTGAGAAAAGATTTTTATATTAAGTATTAATAATAAGCTTTAAAATATACAAAGTCCAAAGATTTATAATTACTTAAAAAATTAAAATCATCAAACATTTGATATTTTCTAGAATATTAGAAATATGAATTTCATACTACAACTCTTACTAATCCTTTATTTAGTTACAGAAGTTGATAATTTATAATTTATAATTTTCATAATATATAGAACATAAATGCCCAATTTTTTGATTATTTAAAACTATTAGTTTATATAAAACTGTACATATACTGCATTAAAATATTTGCAAAATAAAAGTTAAAATATCTGAATCTGGTATTTATGGATCATTAATTAAAGTTCATTGTATTAGTAAAATTCTAAAACATTATTTATTAGTATTAACTTACATCAGAAAAACTGTAAGGATCCACATCTTTTAAATCTTTTGGAGGAGTTTTCACCACTTTATAATGGTGAGTTTCCTTATAGATTGTATCGCCTGCAGCTGTATAATCAATTAACTCCATAATCTGTAGAACAATGAAAACAAAAATATACTTTGTATGATCTTTAAATATATAAAAAAAAAATATACATCATACAAATTTAATTTTAACTATATCAAGGCTTCAATTTGGACGAAGAAACATTTTCTTTGAATATTATTATTAAAATTAAATGACATGTAACGTTTTGCAATAAAATATTACCAATACCTTACTAAATCAGTTTATTTAATCAATTTTATAATAATTAAATACGGCGGTATTAGTAACTATGAGACGAAATTATTAACTTCTGTTAAACAAAAATAAGCAATATTTTATTACAGAATTATTTTTATAAAATATTTTAACAAGATTAAGGAATTAAGAAGTCTAACAAATATATGATTTTTAATCATAATTTACATTTAGGATTACTTAATGTACATAATACCTTTTTAAAGTTTACTAAGACAGAGTTTTAGAGTCAAAATATAAATTCTTAATGAATTGTTTTCATTTTATTTGCGAAAATAATCTGCTATAAAATCATTAATAAATGAATCGTATTTGAGTCGTTTCCCAACTTCCCAGATATCTTATTATAGATATAACTCTTTTGTTTCTCAATATTTACTTAATAAAATATATTTTCCTAAGTAATTGGTTATCTTCTAATGACTTATAAACTGGTAAACTGACTATCAAGCATTAATTCTAACTTACACTGCAAATAAAAACGACTATTTAATCACACAATTTCATCATAACTTGTCACTTTGGTACCGACTAATAAATAGTGGCTAGATATCA
Source organism: Monocelis spectator (assembly GCA_036784945.1). Classification (NCBI taxonomy): domain Eukaryota; kingdom Metazoa; phylum Platyhelminthes; order Proseriata; family Monocelididae; genus Monocelis; species Monocelis spectator. The sequence goes on from JAYMFX010246229.1 coordinate 10,640, forward strand.
CTATAATTTGTTCATAACTTGTTGCTTATATCTAGTTGACTAGATAATTGATAAAATTGCAGCATATCTAGCCAAATTGAAAACTAGCTGGCTAGATATTCATATAAATCATAGCATAACTTATCTCTGTGGTACACCTATATATAGTCGTTTTTATTTGCAGTGTAGCTAAATAATGTATGCCAAATATCTATAGCACACAATTTAAAAATAGATGAGTGTTATATAAGTATTTTTATCTAATTTTAGTTGCATAATGGATTTCTGAAAAAAATTATCTCCTATCAGTGGCTATCACATCAATCTATTCATACAAGTCAAAGTTATAAAGCATTACCATTTGTATTAATTGGGAAACAAATTTCCAAATATATTTTTATTTTCACAGGAAGGTAAATACTTTCTTTTATTTTTTAAAGCACATGTATTAAACATGTTTAATTAAAATAAAATATATAGCTTGAAAATGGTCAGATCTACCGAAATATATTGTCATTAAACATCAAGATTTTTTATTGTTTTTTTCATATGCAACTTGGCTAAGTTATATATTCTATTTTAACTATTTATGTTATGTGAGCAATACCTCCATTTATTTCTTATTAAACATGATGTATTGTCTTAAAAATATTAAAAATAAAGAATTGAAGTCAGAAGCTCTAGTTACATATGGTAATTTTATTTCAAAAATTTTCAACTGATATCTCTAGTCATGTGACAAGAAGTATGAACAATGTGATTGGAGATATTTACTTATAAGGTTCAGGTAAATGATGTTAGAATATGATCAATCAGTGATAATGAAAGCTAATGTTTGATGTTAAAGTATTACAAGGTATAAGAGCTCTTCTCATTCACACTTATTGTTAAGGGAGAGGTGAAGTTGTGCAATTGGAGATTAATTGTTTGGTTATCTGTGGTGAGTATTTTTGTTGGTGCAGGTTTGTGCGTTGTTTGTATACTGAGCTGTTTGTTCATTGTAGTATAATACAGTTTTTGATGTGCAGTATTTGTTTTTGATGTTCAATGGGAAAATGGAAAGAGGTTAAATTAATTATGAAATAATTCCAAGAGCTACTAGATTAACTACAATTTACATGCACAAATTTTAAATAGTTTGTGACAATATCATTTAAAATTGATTCAAAAATCAAAACATACATTAAAATACTTTAATTTTAATTGTTTAGTACTGAAGGGTACATAATATACAGGTTTTATTGTGCATTCAAAATATTACAAGGATACAATTAGTGTAGCTACTATGACTTTTGAGATGTTAAATGGAATCTTTTTGGGGATTTATACAATTTGTAAATTTAATGTTATTATTTAATCATTTTAATTTCTTCCATCATTTATTTAGGAGTGTTCGAAAATGGTGGCAAAAGCTGCCTCCACAACAAAAACTGATTTACAAGCAGAAGTTGAAATCCAATTCTACATATTTACTTTACACATGTGCTGGGTTTACTTCTTGTTTTGGAGGCTACTATCTGTATCATTTAGAAGCAACACCTATAACTGGAAGAAAACGATTTGTTGCTATCAGCAATGAGTCCTTATGTGAATTACTCGATGAAGACTGTGAGAAAGTAATTCATTTCAGTTACTTTAATTTCACAATTAAAGAAATGAGTAACTTTCATAAAGTTTTTCTGTAGATTTTTTTTAATGGATAACTTAAAAGTATTATTTATTTATTTATATGTACATATTTAGTAATTAATTTTATTTTTAAAATGTTCTAGTTGATTGAGAAACTGAAGGATAAGATCTACCCTTCTTCTCATCCTGCTGTCCGACGAGTGAACAGATTAGTTCAAGATATTTTAAAATCTAATTTTACTTCATATCCCAATTTGGACCGTAAGTGGACTTTAAAAATAATTGAAGAAGATTCCACTGTTAATGCTATGTGCCTACCAGTAAGTTAAATATTAAATAACTACTTTTGTAACATTTGAATGTACCTATTAGAATTTAAAAGTCAAATATTAACAAAATTAATTACATATATTCCAGTATATTGGTAAAAATAAATTCGTTTTTTATTTATTGATTTTTGTCTGAGTAGTAGAAACTCATAATTATTATTAAAATATTGATAAATTTCCTGAACTATGACATAGCTTAAATGATATTCAAGAGATGATCACTTCTAGTTGCATTTCTGATGACCTCATTTAGATTTAGATCTAAAAATAATGTACCCATTTTATCATTGAACATTTTAGAATGGGCTGATAATAGTTTTTAGTGGTATGTTAAATTTTGTTGAGAATGATGATCAACTAGCGTGTATTCTCTGTCACGAACTGTCTCACGTGATTTTGGAGCATGGAGTGAGTCTACTAGGAAAAAGTCTATGACAGATAGAAATTGATTGATTTAATCAGTATAATTCTGTTGTGTGTTTTTTAGAGAGAGACTGCCAGTCGACTAAATTTGTTTCATTTGCCTCTACTCGTGGGTTTAGGATTTGTTTGGATGATTTTCCCATCCGATATAACTGCCGCATTGGGCCATTTCATCTATTCAAACTTCTTCTCGGTGAGTCTCTTTAGTTAATGTCTCTAACAGATTATTCACAATATGTTAAATACAAAGTTGAAGTCTGGAACAGATTGTAACCAGTCCATATTTTTATTTATTTTAACAACTCTAAAATTATGACCGTATACTCACAGAAATTGTCACCTTTAAGAATGAATGATTACAGGTCGCCCTGGAATTACCACACAGTCGAAAAATGGAAGAGGAGGCCGATTCTGTCGGCTTGTCACTGTTAGCTCAGGTAAATTCTGTGGATAATAATAATCATCGCTCCAATTGCGCGCCCATAGATATAGATCATAAAGATGTTTGCCCCTCCCCCTATTAGACTTCCCTATTAACGGGGGAGTCCCTAATTTTGATTGACATACTTGTTAATCCACTCCACGATGACTTATAATTATTGATTTTATCATTTGTGTCAAAGTTCAGGAAATTTAGTAAAAGTATGCCTTGCATGATTTTGAAAATTTTCATTCTTTAGGCTTGTTATAATTTGAATGAAGGAGTTCGCTTTTGGGAATTATTCGATGCTTATGGGAATTTAGTTGGTAGAGCTGTACCACAGTGGCTTTCTACCCATCCGCCCAGTCTGTCCAGGGCGAACTTCATAAAAAATAGTATTCCTGAGGTGAGACTTACAATTTATGTAAATCATATTCACAATGGGATTGACTTCGACGAAGTGCAATCCCATTTGTGCAATCCCGAAGTGCAATTGTGGATAGTGTCTCACTATTTTCCCAGTTAGTATGAGAAAGAGGTTTACTATCTATGTCTTAAATGAGTTTATACCGTCTTTAATCTATCCGATATTCTTAATGTTTATTAATTTAGATGACGCAACTTCAAACACATTGTTGCTTGAGAAAACAACTAAATGCCACATCTAATTTCAAATATATCTGGAGAAATATGTTTGGAGTGCAAACTATAGATAATCAGAAATTAAAGAAATGATTTGCATAATGTATTATTGTTTTATAAGATGGTTATCTAGGATTTTTATTATTTACAATTATTTTCATTGCAATACACATTTTTATGTACCATTATACTTAAATAAACCGCTAGCAAATCTGTATTTTTTCATTAATGACATATGACATATGACATATGACATATGAACTCGTGACAGAAAAATTACAGCAAATAAATAACAACTGTCTAGATAAAAGTGAAGATAAGGGATATAGAATTAGTCTTAAACAATACCTATGCAGTTTCTTCAATAAATTTCCCTTCCTTATTGATCACATCACTACAAATATAATATCCACATAAGTAAATGGCGTAGATCTCCTTTATTAATTCACAGGCTTGAATACAAAAGGTCCGTAATTCCTGCATAAACTCCAGCGCGTTCAAAACACAGCAACCATACATGTTTTAATGTCCATGAACAAGTTTGACCACATCACTCCCGCATTCCGTCTGTTACACTGGCTTCCAGTGAAATATCGCATCGCATCTACAAAATCTGCCTAATCACATTCAAAGCTAACGGACTTGCTCCTAATTATCTATCTCAGCTTACGATTGTCAAAAGAAATGACCGCTATCTACTAAGAAAAAGAGGTGTTGTTCTTATCGTCCCAAAACACAAATTCATACGATTTGAGCTGAATCAGTTGCCGGCCACTTTAAGAAGTATAAAAACATAAACTCTTTTAAATCAAACTGAAAATCACATTTCTTTAGGGCTTTTCTAAATGGTTGATCTTAATTTTATTCTCAATTAATGTTCATCTTATAACGTTCTTGATTACATTTTTTGTAGATATTGACGCTTTATAAAAAAATCATTATATCGTTTAACTGAAACATGACTGAATAAAAATATCATTGCAATTGTAATATTTTTTACATTACATATTTACAGATTTTAATCAAAACCCACATTTTTTATTTTGGATTTTTCACAAGCACAGCGGAACTTTAAGCTTCCTTTTTGAGGAAACATTCGAATTATAATAAATGGAATTTATTTCAGTATTTAATATCTTCAGTATCTCTATATATTCTCTTACTTAATAAACCGCTTGATTTTAGATACTAACTTGAAATACTCACTTTTAGTAAATCCTTTTGCATACCCAAATAGGCCAGTATAAATCAATTTAACTTTAGATTATCTTATTCTTTAAGTCATAAAAAATAGTTGAGAAAGCGTATCAAGATAAAACCATTATCTTATCTTACAAAATAGTCAAAAGATTCTTCAAGTCATTTGAATAGTACATAAGGAAAACAGTTCAATTTAGATATAGTAATAGATGCAAAATATATTGTTGATACCATATAGAGTAGGGTTGATACAGTCGAGATTAGGCGCTGATTCTAAAATGAAAAAGAGAAAACAATGTTATCATCATTCTTCACTTACAGGATAGGAAGAACACACAGAGAAGTCTAAATTTCTATAGAATTGGAGGGTCACTTCACAGTAGGTAATTTATTCTATAATTCATAGATATCGCCTCTTTTTAATACAAGCCCACATATGGCCCTTTCAGTCCATAGAGAATGACTCATAGACATTAAATATTGTTTTACTATAAAATTATTTTTCAATGCATTCGTCATTAAACAATTCAAAAACATAGCATACTATACATTAATAGATAACATGATAATTAAATTCAATCGTGAAATATCGTGAAATTAGCTAATTGTTTCAGTCTAATGTCAGACTTCGTGTCTTTATACCAATAAAGGTTTTATTTATTTATTTATAATTGTTTATTATAATAATCAATGGTTAATGCTAACTAACGATTTGTTCCTGATGTTACATGCAGTTCACACTGCTAGAGTGACTCAAAGTCAAGATAGTAGAATAGCACAACACCAGCTTAGCGTAACAGATGGATTTTGAAATGTTATTATACACTATCTTGTATATCTAAAAAGTAAAAAAGCAGTTATAATTATAGACTCTAGCAGTGTGAAGTGGTTGGTTAAACCCTACTGTTAGAGTACGATACTGCTTCAAGCTTTAAGTAATCTCCATGTCTGATTCAGCATCCAGTTGAATTAGCACGCAGTATAAGAAAGCTTTCAAATTGCCATTCTTTTGTAGAGAGCGCTGGCCGAATGGTTAGAACGCTTGACCACCAATCCAGGGGTCGAGAGTTCGAATCCCGGCTAAGTACTCTCGGGAATGAAATATTACATAGCGCTGTATAAAGATTACAAAAAAGTGTTATTATACACTATCTTGGATATCTGAAAATAAAATAGCAGTGGCACATTTTCAAAATTCAGAAATGTAAATTTCAAAGTTTTCGAATTTTGGTCTCACTGGGAAGATCACTGTTTGTTGGATCTGAGGCAAACCTAAGAGTTATATTTTACAACTAAAATCAACTGAAATCAATCGGATAGCTAAAATTCATAAAATAAGAAATCAAGGTGGACAAAGATTTTTCTTTGTTATTTAATCAGGCAAAATAATTTCGTCGAGCTTCCACTAAGAGGTTCCTTTTTGAAACTTGCCCTTGTTTTGCCCTTGTCAGTGGAGCGACTTATAATAATAATAATAATTACTTGAGTGAATTTGGGCAAACCGTCTATGTGGTTGTCTCGTGACGTTTTTCCACTTTCTGATCTAAATTCAACTAACTGGTTTCAGATGGTTTCAGATGGTTTTGAATTGATCAAGAAGGTGAGGCGGTAGCCTGATTTTTCGAGGAGTCTGGCTACTCTGTTTCTGTGATTAATAAGTCCATCTAGGTGACTGTAATCTTTGTCTTTTAGGGCGGGAGTTTAGAATTTGAGAGTTTTGACCAGTTTTGGATACACGAATTGCGGCAATGCAGTTAGCTGTGGGACGACCATTCAGCTTTTGTAAGGCCTCTGCTGCCAATTATCGTGCAGCGAGGGCTGTTGAGGTGGAAGGAGGAGGTACTTGAGGATTTCTGGTTCTCAGCGAATGGGGAGGTGGACCGAGGAAAAGTAATTTACTGGATAAGACTTTGATAAGGTATCTTGAAATCAAATTTTTCTCTCAGGTCTCTAAACATATTCCTTAAATACAGCTATTTCTTATTTTATTGAAATATAGTATAGGACTTTAACATAACCTAAATATGGAGGCTGTATTATGGATGGATGAGGTTACAGTTTCTGAATAAATGAGAGACATACAAATACACCTCCTACGAGTATTCATTCCTCTATTTTATAATAAAAGATCTTTGAAATAAAGTTTAAAGACGTTATTATAAGTATAAATGGCGGATTCGAACTGAGCGAACCCATTATTCTTAAAAACATTTTGGGGTACACAATAATAAAATCTATAACAACTAGCTGGAATAATAGGTCTCATACTAACTGTCCTTATGAATACTCACTTTATCACCATCATTTGGATGATCTCCTCATTCAATCAGTAGATCAATAACATCTGTATGACCTCCTTCACAAGCATAATCTAGAGCTGATTTACCATTCTGAAATTGAAGATCATTCTTTATTAAATCAAATCAAGATTAAAATTCACATTCGATCAATGTATTAATAATTCTGATCAATTTGATAAAATAACGAGGGATTCTGATCAATTAGTCCTATTCTCAATTTTCAATTTGGATCTGAAAAACAGATCGACAAGATATCGATAAAATCTGAATGATAAAATGATCGAAAAGATATCGATAAAATCTGAATGATAGAAAGATCGACAAGATATCGATAAAATCTGAATGATAAACAGATCGACAAGATATCGATAAAATCTGAATGATAAAAAAATGTGAAACTTGGATGTGTGAAGAGTAGAGAATATTATGTCTTTCAGTTTCTTCTGTAATTTCTCGGAAAGAAAAACAATTGACTGAAAGCTTGTAGATAGGTCAGGTCCTTAAGGCAACCTTAATTGTCTCAGCTTCTATTCTTTAATATCTTTTATGAGGAGAGATATTAACAAGCTTGACGATCCTTCCTTACTCAGTATTTACTGGGACACAACATGAAAATGTGATTAGTAGTTTGGGAAGTAGTACTCTGGCGCAGACAAACAATGCTAATTTTGAGGATGAAGAGGTGATCTGACAGTATTTTACTGACAATCTGACAGTCACCCCCCCCCCCCCGCTTGATGACTCATTGAAAGACTATGACAGGGATTGATTGTTAATCGATTATTGATTTTTTGTTTATCAATTTATTTTTGTTTATTTTTTATGAACGTGTATTTTTTTAAAACGTAAATTTTTGAACAAGTGCGACACAGTGCCTTTAAGAACCCCCTTGAAAAGAGGGGGAGTTAGAGGCAGAGAATTTTGTCAGAATTTTATAAAAGATTTGAAAGTTGGAACATGTCTGAAAATTTGAAGGAGTAATTTTTTCCAAGATTTTGACATTTTTGATAAATAAATTAAAAATAGTAAACCGAGGTCACAGCCAGTTCGAATTCGGCGTTGGTTTTTTGGTCCAAAGCCGTGAGAGCCAATCAAAATGCAGCAAAATTAAAAATGAAAGTAAGTCTAGTCTAGGGTAATCGACGTCACTGAGTTCGAATCTGCTATTTATTTTGACCTCAGACTACTTATAGGTAGTTAAATTATTTGATAAAATTCTGCACTTCTTCATAAAACATAGCTGTATATGTTAATGAAGCATGAGGAATCCATTTCTAATACTTATGTGAATGTTAGAATTTGATTTGATACAACATTTCGAATTATTTTTTAAGTGATATTCTATAGAGAGATACTCCAGAGAGAGAGAGAGAGAGAGAGAGAGAGAGAGAGATTCTGAAGGGAGATATTCCAAATTATTTTATAGTTTTTAAATTACTAAGAAAAATAGTTTTCCAAAATAAATGACAAATAACAGTTATAATTTATTGGTACATTATCTAAGCCTATGGCAATAGGCTAGTTAGCTCATAACGGCCTACAGCCATGCTATATATAGGTTGGTTGAAAATGGGCGATTTTTCGAATCTCTCTAGAGAGACTCCCTCTATACCAAATGATTCGAAATTTTGTATACAAAGAGTTATCACCATACAATCGAATACAAGTTCATATTAACCTAAGACGCTGCTTCACTATTGAAGTTTTTGACAACAAGCCTCGCTTCACGAGACTCTTCCACCGAGGCGTTCCAATGATGATAATGAGGGAAGACACAATTTTCAATTTTGATTAGTTTTTGTTTCGATTAAGGAGTATTGTATGATGATAATAATGTACCAATAAATTATAACTGTAATTTAATTGATTATTAATATTATCTTCCTCTTCCCCAATTTACTAACATCTATCTCATCTTCTTCATGAGATTTTTCATGAGATGTTCTGTTAATCTAGCATATTTTGTTACATATATAACACTTTCCTGATTTCATAGCTTTGTTCATAGATTTGTTTAACTGTCATAACTCAATACTATGAAACATAAGATTTGTTTATAAGAAGCTAACATTTTCAGAAAACTTTGAAAAAGGGCACAAATGAAAAATTTGTGCCGCCACACTTAAAGGTGGAACATTAAGTGAATTAATAATAGAAATAAAGACATTCTTATAATTATTATCAAATGAAAACAAACCGCATCACAGCTGTTAGAGTCCATACCCAATGACAAATGTATTGCTACTCCAAATGCATTACCAATTGATGATAACTGGAGCAATATCTGCAAGAGAGAAAGAAAGAAACTTGACATTTCATCATGTCCTAATCTTTTCATTAAACTTTACTGAGATTGTTACCAGATTTACTAAATTATTTCTCTCAAATATACTGTCCATAGATACTGTCCGTCTTTTATAACAAAGTGATAAGACAGAACAATGAGAGAATCTATTTGGAGAAATATCTTACAATAATATTGAGTAGGATTGAATAAGACAGAACAATGAGAGAATCTATTTGGAGAAATATCTTACAATGATATTGAGTAGG
>JAYMFX010246340.1:775-20105 GCA_036784945.1 Monocelis spectator
ATTTTGTATGGACTAGTATCTGTTCTAATACTTTTATTTTGTATGGACTAGTATCTGTTATAATACTTTTATTTTGTATGGACTAGTATCTGTTCTAATACTTTTATTTTGTATGGACTAGTATCTGTTATAATACTTTTATTTTGTTAGACTTGTGGAAATGTTTCGTCAAGTGACCAGGACCTTATCCCTTTATGTTAAGTTGAATACAACTCAGTTTGGTGACACTCCTGTTGCCGAAGATGGAGAATTCCTCAGTACAGATTGTTTATCTTGAATGTACATCTACTCAATCATTGTTCCTTTCTGTACAATAGTATATATAAAGCAAGGGTTTGATACTTTTAAAAACCTCTGAACCAGTCCAATGCTCTGAGGATGATAAGCAGGAGAAATGCGAAATTGATATAATTCGTCACTATGAAATTGAGATCCATTATCAGAGTGAAAATAATTCGGATATCCAAAATAACTGATCCAATTTATTTTGATCGCTTCGATTATAAACTTTACTTCAAAGGAATTAGCATGCAATATTTAGAATAATAATTTTCTATCATTCCTAAGATATACCGATAGTATCCATATTTTGAATGAGCAATAATTATTGTGAAGTTTTAGGGGTTTTGCAATCAAGCATCCAAATCAACGCGTGATGATCATTGCTCAATAAAAATCTTTTATTCAATAAATAATGCTTGAAATATTCGATATCTACTTGAAGAGTGCAGTGAGCATTTCTTTACGTGTAACACAATACGTAGAATTACGTTCATTCGTTATGAGATGTAAAAGCAATCGGTTTTTCTATACCCTCAACTTGTGAAACTGCACTAATCGACAATTGGTTTAATTGTTTATGGCGCTAGGCGGGTACGGATCGGATACGAAGTAAGAATGCCAATGACTGGCTACAACTTTTACCGGTGTGTTTACAATATTAACAATATTGTATATGTACATAATATCCCTCTAAGGTTTGTTCCGCTGATTAGCCTTAACCCGATTTCGGGATTCCCTAACGATGACTTCACATGGATCATTCGTAACGAAGAAGATTTTCGAACCCATTTAGTTCGCGATCTTCATCAGATCCCTTTTTTCATGGGCGGTCTAAAGTTATCGATATAGGTCTACTTTCTCTATTGACTGCAAGCTATCAGATGGTTCTACGATCAATATACTTGCCTAAGATTAATTAGCGGATAATTTCTATTTTATCTTGGTTGTGTTAAGTTTATATTTTTGTTACTCATTCGCTGTGTTCGTTAGACAAAAAATAAAGATTTGTTGTACACAAAAGGTTCGTTCTCCATGTATATCTAATAGAGTACCTACTTAAATGAAACTGATTTTGATCCAATAAAGTTAGAACAGAATTATTAGTGGAAAACCGCCCCTGGAGAAATGCAATAAAGAAGTAAAAAAACGACGCTGAATCAATAAGAAAATTAAGTTAAAGAGAAATCAAATATAAATCGACAAATCAAGTCAATAAATTTTCCGTTTAAAATAGGAACAATCCATATTTTCTAAAGTGAGCATAAAACTTTACTGACTATATTAAAGTAAAACACTGAAAGATCTTGAAATTCTATTCATATCTACTCGCCTAATTCTCATCTTTATTAAGATCATTATAAACACAAATGAAAATAAATCGTAGTGGCATGAAGAACTTTTATTCATCAAACCCGCTTAGCGGCTACAATTCATAATAGAAAATATAATCAATTTCTTGTAGTAAAATTATATGGTCAGCAGTGGAAATAAAAAGTAAAAAACAAATCTATTACAATAGTAGTTGTTGTAATCAAAATGTTCAAAATAAAGACTACGGCAATAAGAATGCCATTTAAAAGCTTTTTAATGAAATGCATTGAATAAATGGTAGCAGTTATAAAATAGAAGCGTAGTGGATGACTAATATTCAACTACATGTACTTATAGAAATATAAACTATTTCAATACAAAACCCTATTGACTTAAAGAAAATGTCATACTAATTATAAATAATTTGATTGTCCAGAAATATTAAAGAAATTCATCCCCTTTTTTCAGTTTCCAATCGGATGATCTCCTTGATACCATTGTACATCTCCTCTACAGCCTGAAACTCCGTCAGACCTAGTCGACGACTATTCGAAATATCAAATACTCCTCCAACTGATTCAGAATGTTCTCCATGGATTCCTCTTACTTGCAGATTGTATTTACCAGCAATCTCTACAAGCTCGTCGTAGTTCTTCGCCAATTCCGGTACCTTGATGTGTACTGACGCTCGGATTGTCGTTCCCAAGTTGGTAGGACAGAATGTCAAATACCCAAAGCGAGGATGTCGAGAAAACTTCATCATCTTTCCGATCTGAGTAGCTGCGTTAACCAATCGTTGATAGACTTCTCGAATGTCACTGCCCTGTTGCATCGAGATGATTCGAAGATGGTCCTCTTCGTTTACCCAAACTAAAAATGTCTTGTCGGCGTTGTGATAAATACCTCGACCTTTGGGCCAGAAGTGATTGGAGTTGGCGGCTTGAAGAAAGCGATCGCCCTCTTTGAACAAGAAGTGATCTTCAATCAACTGAGTTTGTACCTCTTTACTCATTCCGTCTAGAGGATAGTATGTGCCCTTCAACTCTCCTTCAAGAGTGGCGAGTGATGCAGTGACCTCCTTCTCTAGGCTTAGATAGTCTTCTTCCTTCATACAAGGATTTAAGCTGTACTTCGCGACTGATCGAGCACAACGAATTCGAGTAGAGATAACAAAGTTACCTTCTGGATCGAGATCTTCAAATCCTGATACATCACCGAAGAAATGTGTAGGATGACTATCGGTTGGCTTGAAGCCTTTGTGGTAATCATCGATGATAGGATCGAACAGCTCTTTGAACACAGTATAAGCTTCAGCGTCGCAAGCGTAGATCCCGGATCCAGAGTCGAGATTGACTACTCCCGATCTGATCACATCCATTAGAGTACCTCCCTTAGATGTAGATCTAGTTTTGATTTTATCGAATATTTCTTTAGTCAGGTGTTTGTTAAGTCGTGATGTGGAATCAGAGGCTTTAAGCTTTTCAAACGAGCTTTCCAATTCTTCTAATATTTCCGGTTCAATATCTGGTAAGCCGGCTTGTCTAAAATAGTTAGATTTTAGCGATTTATTTTTTCTCTATAAAATGACACGGTGGTTTAGAGTTTACACCTATTGTGAATATTTGGGTAGATCTAAAAAGGACGGATAAACAATCGATAGAGAAGTAATACCGATGATATGATATACCAATACCAATATTAATACCAATGTGATCATAGAGCAATTGTATTGATTAATTTCGTGCATTTTGATAGACTCTGAGAGAGTGACCTCCAGAATATAAAAGGTCATTCACAGAGATGACAACAAATAATTAAAAAAGAAAGCAATTTTTGGCGTGAGTGGACATGAATAGGTTGTGGTTGGTCCGTGAAATAGTCGTCTTACAATTGGATGGTATCTGTCTGTAGTTTAGATTGGACATGCATGACTTTTTAACAATCGTCTTTTATTACATTCTGTGATTCTTAAACTGGCCTCAATTTCACTGTTTTCATCTTTATTATACATATTGTATAACTGATCTTAATTGTTTCATTTTTTCCTCTGCAAAATGTATGTATATCTACTATTTCACAGGAAATAAAGACATATAATGATCTTATTTAAAGATCCTTCATTGCAACTTGCACGTAACAACTGTTTTTCAAGTAAGAATTGCCATTTTGTTAAAAGATATATACTTATAAACTGGTGGCAAATCGGGAATATAATAAATTCCATTTAAAGTAAACATATAATGTTATTGTAAAATATTGGCAACTCTGAGCATTACGTTAATTACATACCTTCGAGACTCTATTTTTATAATCTGGCCAACACCGTTGTACATCTCTTCTGCAGCCTCGAACTCTGTCAGACCTAGTCGACGACTATTCGAAATATCAAATACTCCTCCGACGGATTCAGAATGTTCTCCATGGATTCCTCTTACTTGCAGATTGTATCTACCAGCGATCTCTACCAGCTCGTCGTAGTTCTTCGCCAATTCCGGTACCTTGATGTGTACTGACGCTCGGATTGTCGTTCCCAAGTTGGTAGGACAGAATGTCAAATACCCAAAGCGACGGTGTCGAGAAAACTTCATCATCTTTCCGATCTTCGTAGCTGCGTTAATCAATCGTTGATAGACCTCCCGAATGTCACTGCCTTGTTGCATCGAGATGATTCGAAGATGGTCCTCTTCGTTTACCCAAACTAAAAATGTCTTAGCGGCGTTGTGATAAATACCTCGACCTTTGGGCCAGAAGTGATTGGAGTTGGCGGCCTGAAGAAAGCGATCGCCCTCTTTGAACAAGAAGTGATCTTCGATCAACTGAGTTTGTATCTCTTTACTCATTCCGTCCAGAGGATAGTATGTGCCGCTTAGCTCTCCTTCAAGAGTGGCGAGTGATGCAGTGACTTCCTTCTCTAGATTGAGATAGTCTTCTTCCTTCATGCAAGGATTTAAGCTGTACTTCGCGACTGATCGAGCACAACGGATTCGAGTAGAGATAACAAAGTTACCTTCCGGATCGAGATCTTTCCATTCAGATACGTCACCGAAGTCTAAGGGAGGGTGACAATCGGTAGGCTTGAAGCCTTTGTGATAGTCGTCGATGATTGGATCGAACAGCTCTTTGAACACAGTATAAGCTTCAGCGTCGCAAGCGTAGATTCCGGATCCAGAGTCGAGATTGACTACTCCCGATCTGATCACATCCATCAGAGTACCTCCCTTAGATGTGACCCTCGTTTTCAACTCATCGAATATTTCTTTAGTCAGGAATTTGTTTAGTCTTGATGTGGAATCAGAGGCTTTGAGCTTTTCAAATCCCTCCTCAAGCTCTTTTAATATCTCTGGTGGTACCTGTCGACTCTTAGCTTGTCTAAAAACAATTGAAATGTTTGATTGATAGATTAATTCATCAATGATAATGTTTCTTACAACAGTTAAAGAATACAAAAATACAAAGAGAGCCCCAAATCAGAGAAAAGTTTAAGAATTGGATTTTAGCTTCATGAGTTGACTGTTTCATGTCATATCACAGAAAATAATCATACAACTATGTATAAATCAACTGATGTTTCATGTAGCATTCATATCAATATCATGGTATCCACTATACAATAAAGGATTATAATGAATGTACATTCCTATCAGAAAACGTAAAGAAAACGATATGACATAGTTTTGTAGAATCTTTGTGATTTCGATAACGTGCAATGTAACGATATAAACATAAACCTTTATTCTATAACACAAGCAGACAACTAACGACAACCTGTATTCGCTTAAAAAAACAATTGGCGACGCATATTTACAAATTCATTCAACCTTGCTTGTGAACCCCCTAATGATTAATGAATCCTTCAAAAGACCGAAACTGCCAAAACTTTACAGGTTAGATATTTTTACGATAATCTATTATCAGAAACAAAACACAAAACTTACTATGATTTGACGTAATAGCTCACAACTACAAATATTTAAATCGAAAGATCTCTATCACAATTTGCTTGACCTTTAGAGACCATTTAATGTGTAGTAATATACAAACAATATAGAGGATTAGAAATGAATTATTGATACAAACGAAATATCTACCCACTTTTCAGACTCAATTAGAATGATCTCCTTGATACCATTGTACATCTCTTCTGCAGCCTCGAACTCTGTCAGACCTAGTCGACGACTATTCGAAATATCAAATACTCCTCCGACGGATTCAGAATGTTCTCCATGGATTCCTCTTACTTGCAGATTGTATCTACCAGCGATCTCTACCAGCTCGTCGTAGTTCTTCGCCAATTCCGGTACCTTGATGTGTACTGATGCTCGGATTGTCGTTCCTAAGTTGGTAGGACAGAATGTTAAATATCCAAAGCGAGGATGTCGAGAAAACTTCATCATCTTTCCGATCTTAGTAGCTGCGTCAATCAATCGTTGATAGACCTCCCGAATGTCACTGCCCTGTTGCATCGAGATGATTCGAAGATGGTCTTCTTCGTTTACCCAAACTAAAAATGTCTTAGCGGCGTTGTGATAAATACCTCGACCTTTGGGCCAGAAGTGATTGGAGTTGGCGGCTTGAAGAAAGCGATCGCCCTCTTTGAACAAGAAGTGATCTTCGATCAACTGAGTTTGTATCTCCTTACTCATTCCATCTAGAGGATAGTATGTGCCGCTTAGCTCTCCTTCAAGAGTGGCGAGTGATGCAGTGACCTCCTTCTCTAGACTGAGATAGTCTTCTTCTCTCATGCAAGGATTTAAGCTGTACTTCGCGACTGATCGAGCACAACGGATTCGAGTAGAGATAACGAAGTTACCTTCCGGATCGAGATCTTCCCATCCGGATACATCACCGAAGTCTAAAGGAGGATGACTGTCGGTAGACTTGAAACCTTTGTGATAGTCGTCGATGATAGGATCGAACAGCTCTTTGAACACAGTATAGGCTTCAGCGTCGCAAGCGTAGATTCCGGATCCAGAGTCGAGATTGACTACTCCCGATCTGATCACATCCATCAGAGTACCTCCCTTAGATGTGACCCTCGTTTTCAACTCATCGAATATTTCTTTAGTCAGGAATCTGTTTAGTCTTGATGTGGAATCAGAGGCTTTGAGCTTTGCAAAACCTTCCTCAAGCTCTTGCAAAGTCTCTGGTGAGACACGTCGATTTTCGGCTTGTCTAAAGTAATTTTACAATATTTATATTAGGATAACATTGGTTTACATTTTGGTTATCTATTTACCATTATGTATAGACAAGTACAAAATGTATAATGTTTAGAGTCAAACGTGTCGGAATTTTATCCGTATATGAACGTTTTACTTTGAATTAGTTTTCAGATTATTATATATCCTTTATAACCTGGTACATATTGGCATAATACCTAACAGGTTTATCCGTTGTGCCTTAAATCAATACATTGTTTAAGATTGTCACTGACATGGGACACTTCCAAATTACCACTTGAATTCAATGGAAATTTAAACGCATTTCACATGGTTTACACATTTAAAACATTATTTTAATATAGGGGTTTGTAAATATCTTTAAGATACCTTTCATATTTTCGAAGTATGAACTAAATGAACTTTATAAAGGGCATTCTAATAAACTCAGTCTGATTTGCTGATTTGATATTTTCAGTCAAACGTTTCTCAAACATCATGTTGTATACTAATACTAAATCCGTTTTAAATATTGCTTTGGTACAAGTTGAGAGGGTTATCAGTTTTTAGTTTGTCGAATTTGAGTTAACATAGATATTAGTTAAACTTCATTAGTAAGAAAGATTATGTGTTCTAGTATCGTAAAATATCATTTCATTATTAGATCAAAAAATAATATTCTCTTACTTTTCAGACTCGATTAGAATGATCTCCTTGATACCATTGTACATCTCCTCTACAGCCTGGAACTCCGTCAGACCTAGTCGACGACTATTCGAAATATCAAATACTCCTCCAACTGATTCAGAATGTTCTCCATGGATTCCTCTTACTTGCAGATTGTATCTACCAGCGATCTCTACAAGCTCGTCGTAGTTCTTCGCCAATTCCGGTACCTTGATGTGTACTGACGCTCGGATTGTCGTTCCTAAGTTGGTAGGACAGAATGTCAAATATCCAAAGCGAGGATGTCGAGAAAATTTTATCATCTTTCCAATTTGAGTAGCTGCGTTAATCAATCGTTGATAGACTGCTCGAATGTCACTGCCCTGTTGCATCGAGATGATTCGAAGATGGTCCTCTTCGTTTACCCAAACTAAAAATGTCTTGTCATCATTGTGATAGATACCTCGACCTTTGGGCCAGAAGTGATTGGAGTTGGCGGCCTGAAGAAAGCGATCGCCCTCTTTGAACAAGAAGTGATCTTCGATCAACTGAGTTTGTATCTCTTTACTCATTCCGTCCAGAGGATAGTATGTGCCTCTTAAAACGCCATTAAGTGTAGAGAGTGATGCAGTGACCTCCTTCTCTAGACTGAGATAGTCTTCTTCCTTCATGCAAGGATTTAAGCTGTACTTCGCGACTGAACGAGCACAACGAATTCGAGTAGAGATGACGAAGTTTCCGTCCGGATCAAGATCTTCCCATCCGGATACATCACCGAAGTCTAGAGAAGGATGACTATCGGTTGGCTTGAAGCCTTTGTGATAGTCGTCGATGATAGGATCGAACAACTCTTTGAACACAGTATAAGCTTCAGCGTCGCAAGCGTAGATTCCGGATCCAGAGTCGAGATTGACTACTCCCGATCTGATCACATCCATCAGAGTACCTCCCTTAGATGTAGATCTAGTTTTGATTTTATCGAATATTTCTTTAGTCAGGTGTTTGTTAAGTCGTGATGTGGAATCAGAGGCTTTAAGCTTTTCAAATGCTTCCTCCAGCTCTTGAAGTACTTCGGGATCTACGTCAGGAATTCCAGCTTGTCTAAAAACATGAATTGAAAAATCTGTTATTTGTGATCAAATTATGAATTGAAGGGTATTTATGACACGCATTTATGACAAGCATCACATTTAAATATAAAGACAAATAAAGGATTTCCGGGAAGACAATTTTTAGCAATCATGGATGCTCTTTTCCTAAAACATTTAATTTAATGTTAGTCTAGATTTACGCTAACCATTCTACACAAAAGTGATTGATTGAGTGAATTGTTGGAAGTGTTTGCAAACACTTTCATGCAATCAATATTAATTCAGCTTTAGCAGTTGAGTCTGCCCAATAATTTGATTGTTATTTGGTAATTGGAGCCTATTCAACAATCAATTAGAGCAGAGTTAGACGTGGCTCTGATTGGAATTATTACTCTTATTTAGGATTAAGGTTTGGTATTAAGTTTGCACCCGATCACATGCTTGGTTAAGGAGATTCACATAAACGCACGAAACCGAAGCACGCAGCTACTAGCTGTGGTCAGTCCAAGACTACTCCGATAACATTCTCATTAACACACGCAGCTAAGTTCTTCATATATTTGATTTAGTATTTATTTTTGTGATGAATTGTGATGAATCATGAACATCGCTTATTCGGTTGTATGTTGAGAGTGTCACAATTTCATTATTTCTGAAGTTGACTGTTTGGAAGCATGGCTGCTAGTCCTTTTAATAATACGAGTGAGCCATATACGAGTGAGCCATATACGAGTGAGCCATATAAGCAACAGCTAATGACAACGAAAAGTGCCTCTGTTTATGACAAATGGTGGAAGCGCTGTGTTGAATATGCCAACCCTCGTAACTGTGAGCTCGGAGATGTAAAATCCTTTATGAATTGGATATAATAAACAGTCAACTGATCAAGCTGGCAGGGGACACACCTTTATTGTTACGTCGAATTGTAATCCAAAGTTGTGTCTGGTCACCAGACTGAAAGAATACATGGATCTCATCATGGGAGATTATTCCGATGTTGCACCCGAGCCGGCAAACTGCTAAGTAAGCAACTGATTGGAGTTAATACAATTGGCGCTGTACCGCGAATCATTGCTACATTTCTGGAGCTCCCAAATGTTGAAGAAATTTCGGGTCACTCTTTTAGAAGAACCTCTGCGACTTTGCTTAGCGAGCAGGGAGCGGGATTGCTTGAGTTGAAGCAACATGAGCGGTGGAAGAGTTCGAGCGTGTGTGAGAATAATTCTTCCAAGAAGATGAAGACTAGCGACATGATTCAGAATTCTACCAGAGAAGTGGTGAAATCTGGAGGCTCGTCTCTAGTGAAGTGTTTATTAATTGTTCGTTTAACAATTGTGGTATAAATGTGATAAATAATAAGCAATAAGAAAATTCTGTTTTCATTCTCTCATTTTACATTGTAATTTCAGTGAGGAAAAAATAAACTTTCTCTTCAAAATTTAGAAAAGACCAATATAATTGCAAAATATATAAATACTTTTAATCTGATTCATTGAAAGTTTTACAAGAAGAAGTGATGTTCAATATTCTATATTTTTTCCAATTACGGGGCCGTGAAAAATTTAAGAAATTTGAAAACAGACACATTTGTGTTTGAAGAAATAGATAACAAGGAGACGGTGCCACTCTATTACAGAAAACTGTACGTAGTTCACTATCTAGTAAAGAATTTGAAGATTTGAGAAAGGCCCGTATGGTAGAATCAAACCAGAACTGTCCAGTCGCGAAGTTCAGAAAGTATTTGCAATTGTTACCGGAAGAAACTAAAGACAATATACATTGTTTCCACTAATTACTAAAAACATTAACATTTCATCCAGGGAAAGACAAATTATGCAAGTTATCACGAACTTACACAAATCACTGCCTCATGTTTACAAGCATCATTGTCTACATGAAAGCGGTTTAACCGACAAGCGGTTTAACTGTCAAAAAACTGAAACTTACTACCCATTGATGAACTCTCGAGATTGACCTATGATTTTGGTTAAACTACTATATTTACTATCTTGTTCCTATACTATGTTTATTAAAATATCTTGTTCCATAATATAAATATTTGTTGGAAAGCTAATTTTTTATATTTAGTACAATCTACAAGCAAAATTCTCAGGGTAATACTTAAAGATTTCATTTGCTTGCTTTACTTCATGGCACAATACATTTTTATAAAATATTTTATAAATTAGAATTATTACCTTCGCGATTCGAGACGAATGATCTCCTTGATACCGTTGTACATCTCTTCTACAGCCTCGAACTCTGTCAGACCTAGTCGACGACTATTCGAAATATCAAATACTCCTCCGACGGATTCAGAATGTTCTCCATGGATTCCTCTTACTTGCAGATTGTATCTACCAGCGATCTCTACCAGCTCGTCGTAGTTCTTCGCCAATTCCGGTACCTTGATGTGTACTGACGCTCGGATTGTCGTTCCTAAGTTGGTAGGACAGAATGTCAAATATCCAAAGCGAGGATGTCGAGAAAATTTTATCATCTTTCCAATTTGAGTAGCTGCGTTAATCAATCGTTGATAGACTGCTCGAATGTCACTGCCCTGTTGCATCGAGATGATTCGAAGATGGTCCTCTTCGTTTACCCAAACTAAAAACGTCTTGTCGGCGTTGTGATAGATACCTCGACCTTTGGGCCAAAAGTGATTGGAGTTGGCAGCTTGAAGAAATCGATCTCCCTCTTTGAACAAGAAGTGATCTTCGATCAACTGAGTTTGTATCTCTTTACTCATTCCGTCCAGAGGATAGTATGTGCCGCTTAGCTCTCCTTCAAGAGTGGCGAGTGATGCAGTGACCTCCTTCTCTAGACTGAGATAGTCTTCTTCTCTCATGCAAGGATTTAAGCTGTACTTCGCGACTGATCGAGCACAACGGATTCGAGTAGAGATAATGAAGTTACCTTCCGGATCGAGATCTTCAAATCCTGATACGTCACCGAAGTCTAAGGGAGGGTGGCTATCGGTAGACTTGAAACCTTTGTGATAGTCGTCGATAATAGGATCGAAAAGCTCTTTGAACACAGTATAAGCTTCAGCGTCGCAAGCGTAGATCCCGGATCCAGAGTCGAGATTGACTACTCCCGATCTGATCACATCCATTAGAGTACCTCCCTTAGATGTAGATCTAGTTTTGATTTTATCGAATATTTCTTTAGTCAGGAATCTGTTTAGTCTTGATGTGGAATCAGAGGCTTTGAGCTTTTCAAATCCTTCCTCAAGCTCTTGAAGTATTTCTACATCAATGTCAGGTAAGCCGGCTTGTCTATAAAAACAAGTTATTCAGTAAAATAATGGAAACCTATGATATTAATATAGTTTGTATTGTATTTTTAGGAAGATTAAAAAAATTAGTTCATACTGTTAGGACCATTTTTGTGAATTATAATAAATCTATATTAGCTGTTAATAATTTGTTAAAACACTGTTACAGCTATATATCGCTACATTTTGTGATCTGATCTAATTTTTACCTTCCACGGATACCTCTACTAGGGTGGTCCATATAAACTGGAGACTGTTGAAAGTAAATAGGCTAAAATTAAAATTTTGCATCACTTTTTACAGATTCTTACTGAAGTGATTTTTGAAGCCATTCATGACAATTATGAATAAATCTATTTCCAAATTTGGGAATGTTTGAATACATACAAGATGGACTTAAAAATTAGGATTTTGTATTTGCTATAAAATACCATTTTATTTTAGATAAAATAGAAATTAGAATTACCTTCGTGATTCGAGACGAATGATCTCCTTGATACCGTTGTACATCTCCTCTGCAGCCTGAAATTCCGTCAGACCTAGTCGACGACTATTCGAAATATCAAATACTCCTCCGACGGATTCAGAATGTTCTCCATGGATTCCTCTTACTTGCAGATTGTATCTACCCGCGATCTCTACCAGCTCGTCATAGTCCTTTGCCAATTCCGGTACCTTGATGTGTACTGATGCTCGGATTGTCGTTCCTAAGTTGGTAGGACAGAATGTCAAATATCCAAAGCGAGGATGTCGAGAAAATTTTATTTTTTTCCCAATTTTTTTTGCCGCATCTACTAATCGTTGATAGACTGCTCGAATGTCACTGCCCTGTTGCATCGAGATGATTCGAAGATGGTCCTCTTCGTTTACCCAAACTAAAAACGTCTTGTCGGCGTTGTGATAAATACCTCGACCTTTGGGCCAGAAGTGATTGGAGTTGGCGGCCTGAAGAAAGCGATCGCCCTCTTTGAACAAGAAGTGATCTTCGATCAACTGAGTTTGTATCTCTTTACTCATTCCGTCCAGAGGATAGTATGTGCCGCTTAGCTCTCCTTCAAGAGTGGCGAGTGATGCAGTGACTTCCTTCTCTAGATTGAGATAGTCTTCTTCCTTCATGCAAGGATTTAAGCTGTACTTCGCGACTGATCGAGCACAACGGATTCGAGTAGAGATGACAAATTTATTTTCCGGATCGAGATCAGCCCATCCGGATACATCACCGAAGTCTAGAGGAGGGTGACTGTCAGTAGGTAAGAAGCCTTTGTGATAGTCGTCGATGATAGGATCGAACAGCTCTTTGAACACAGTATAAGCTTCAGCGTCGCAAGCGTAGATCCCGGATCCAGAGTCGAGATTGACTACTCCCGATCTGATCACATCCATTAGAGTACCTCCTTTAGCAGTCACTCTATTTTTTAACTTATCGAATACTTCTTTAGTGAGATATTTGTTTAGTCTGGAGGCTGAATTGGAAGCTTTGAGTTTTAGAAAAGCTGCCTCTAATTCATCTAGTTCATCGCCAGAAACTTTCAGTTTTCTATACCTAAAGATTTAATCAAAATCAATTCCTATCAAAAGGCCTATCAAAAGATCAAACATTATAAAGTACAAAATGGAACTCCAGGCTAATGCCACAAATATGTTTTGGAGTTTTATATTAATGAGTTACGATTTGTTTATGTCTCGTATTGCTATTGAATTGAATTGAATTAATTCTCAAACTTAAACCTATTTGGTTTAATATTTTGAGTTTATACCGGAATGTATCAGTTATTTATAGAACAAATATAAAAGACAGCATGTCGCAGTGATCTCACCTCTGTCGATACATGACTCTATTCAGCTTAGTTCACCGTATTCAATTCAATTTCTTTGAATTTCTAAAGTATAGATACATACATTCAAACATTAAATTGTTATGCATGCAAGGTGTAACTGTGGCGTGAAAGGACTGTCATGACAACCAAATTCTTATTGACGTTGTAGAGGCAAATAATTAAGACAAGCCTCAATATTGTGAGAGGGGCTAATTGAGCATACAAACATTATCTGAGGCAAAAACTCAACTATCTACTTTATTTTGATTGTCTTATAGAAGCTGAAATAAAGACAATAATTAAGATTTTATATATGCTTAGATAATACGCTAGTAATACAAGAAATATTCATAGAAATCGACTAATATTCTGGCTTCTTCGTCGCAGAAAAACAAAATAGTTTATTTCTATGGAAATATTTTGTTGTTTTGGATGTGTTACTTGCAAATTCCTTTGTTAACTTTCAAACATACTTTCAAATACACTATTTAATTAAAGATTACTTCATTAGATAAATTTACAACATCTCTGCACCAAAGGTTTAGTCAATTAAACAACAAAACAATTTCCTAATAATTCATTCTAAATGATTTCGGAAATTCCAAGATTAAATAAATCAATATCATGATGGCAAGTGACTTATTATAAAACAACATGCCGTGCACCTTTTGATTTTTCAGAAGGGCATTCAACAGCATTCAACAGCATTTTCAACAGCATTCATCTTCTATGGATTTTAGGTATTCTCAAAAAATCGAAATATTTATTCAGTCAAACTTTAAAAAATCGAAATCTTCTTATACAGGTCCCAATTTTTTATTATCATTTCTACTGGCTCTACATATATACATATATGTATATTTATTCATTAAGAGTGTTGTTATGAATTGTGTAATTGAGTTTTCACTATGTCATATAAGTTATATCAAACATTGTGATATTAAATACTGCATTGTTGTGTTTATTTGATGGTTTATTGGATGAATTACTTGGGTATGTTACCTGACAGTTGCTTGGATGACATTTTATTATACCTATTAAAAAAATAGTGACTTAACATTTTTACTGCAGTATTTATTTAAGAAACTAAAGCTTTGATGCATCATTTAATCAAAAATAAACTATCAAATTATAAGATTTGATATTATGCAAATGAAGATGATAAAAATATTATTTTAAATATATAGTAGCTCTCATAATTTTTCTAAAATTTAATCATTTTATGTAATTTTCATAATCAAAAGAACTAATTATTTTAGAAAGTACAGTAAAACTTCCTTGATTTGTTGAATACATCATCATGACAAATTATCAAATTGTGGTAAAAAACAGTAGGTGGAATAGTTTAGTTCTAAGCAAAATACTCAATAATGCAAACAAAAAATTTATGATTTATTTTGAAAAGTCAAACCATAGAAATAACAAATGATGCAAGAAGGATATGATTTAAAATTAATATATTTGTTTGAATATTGTAAAATAGGGATTGTTTCTTTTAACACTAGAATTATTGACTTTATCATAGCAATAAAATAGCATGTAAATATAAAAGAATAAGTTAAGTTGTGATTTATATATTTTCAGGCCTTGTAATAAACTAATTTTGGTTGGACAGAAATAGGCTGAAGTGTTAAATTTTGGTATACTCACTGGGCACACCATGGCCACATGGGAGCATATAGCCTATAAATCATTTTTTGAGATTTTACTACTTAGAATGCATCTAAAGGCATCTAAATATAATAATAGAAGAAGCTAAATAAAGTAAAAATCAATTTAAAAAAAAAAATTTTTGCAAATCTCTAGACCTCCAAAAATAGACACAAATAAACGGATTTCCATCCATAGATGGAAATTTACAAGTCCTGATTTTTAAAATTTTATCATTCTTTCTACAATTTTGAAACTCAATTATCTTTGAGGGCATAAAATAGTATATAATAATTCATTTCTCTAAAACCAAATATTCAAAATAAAAATATGATTAATGAAATTGCTTTTATTTTTCATTAATCAATGAGATTTTTTAAGATTCAGTTTCAAATATCTATATGCAATGTCTAACTTTATTATTTTTAAGGTTAATTGTAATATTGTTTCAGTAAATATGTATCACTATAAGTCACATTTAATTGTCAAAATTCAATATTATGATTTATGTAGATTTTCTAGGTTAACATTATTAGAGCTCATCAAATAATTATATTATTTTTTAAATATTATTTCATTCTTTTAAAAATTATTTTACTGTGATATAGATATATAAATTGTACTTAATAGGAATAATTTGCATATTAAATTACATAGTTTTATTACTTTCAGAGAGGATAAAAAACAAAAATAATATAATATAATAAAATTCTCACAATATTTCAAATCTCTTTAGAAAATAAATTCAAGATTTTAAACAAGCGCTTAGCAACAAACTTTTTTAAAAAATTAAAAAATGTAATTGAAATTTATTTCTAGAAATTTAATGAATTGGCTCGTCAACAGATAACTTTCAATGTTAAATGTTTACTGTTAAATGTCTTCAAACAATTATAAAAGACACATACAATTTATTTGATTAATAATAAAACTCGAGGACTAAGGATATTTTAATTACAACAATGATGCGCAAACTCAAGATTTTATGTGGCATGAAATATCATTACTTTAGTGATAATTAAGTAAGGTGTTTAGTAAATTCGGATAATTATTAATCAGAAACATTCAGGGAAATCCCTAATTCAGTTTGATGTTGGTAGAAAATCTAATTCTAGAATTGTGCAACCCGTTATTAAATTCACCTACTATATTATAGTTCATAGTAAATATTTTGGTAAACCAAAAATGCCAAAAAATACATACGTATATCTATTCCTAATATTCGAGAGATTTCTATGGAATTACCCATATATACATATTTTATATAACTCCCGAGTTATTTTTCTGCCCTAATTTTTTTCTGCCAAAATAAAGTATTATTATTATTATTATTATATACGTCAAATTAAAATAATCGACTGATTTAAATCGATTTTATTTTACCAAAAACGATTAATATAATTAAACTTGCTATTATACCAAATGAACAGTTTGTAAAAATAATTGAGGGACGGCCGATTTGTGCAGCAGCAGAATCAGCTTTCGCAACATTTGATTCCTTTGATTTTCTGATCGTCTCCATTTCCTGAAAGAACTTGAATCATTTTTTCCATCACACTTTTACTTATATATACACCGTATCAGCGATCCTCTAATTTTCGCCACCTCACGCTGAATCCCTGCTTCAACAAGCCTTGTTTTTGCCGTTCTTCTAAGGCTCGTATTTATGAATAAGCGTAGGTATTTATAAATTTATCTCTTCCCAAGCGAGATGTCAAACTTTTTGTAACAAGTTCGATTTGATGAATATCCAAAGCTTGACCTTTTGTACCATTTTCCAGTTTGGAAAATTTACACGTGCTAGCTCATGTATGAATTTACGATATCAAATTTTACGATGTTTCCAGGGACTACTATAATATATATACTATGTTCAATACATAGTATACTTTAAACAATATTATAGTAGTCCCTGGATGTTTCTTACAATTCCACCTTTTTTCAAAAAGACAGCTTACTCTAGAGCGCTGAAAAATCGCATGAAAAACGCCTCGTGTGTACATAGCCCTATTTGTACATTCTATTTTAATTCTGCATCTATGCAACTCTGATTTTTTTGCATGAGTTTTATTTTATGAAATTCAACATAGTCTATTTAAAAGTTTTAATCTAACATCTTTACTGATGATTTACTTGACTGAGAGTACACTCACTCTGTGTTTAATTCCGTTTGCTTCAACAGTCAGTTAAGACTACTCTCAATTAAGCCCTAACTGACTGTAAGTGTAAATAAATGTAAATTTGTGCAGAAAAAGTTGCTGATAACTTGAATTATACTTTAAATACACTCTTATACTGCAAAATTTAATATTATACAGCTTATACCAATATGATGAAAGTGTTTAAATAAATTCAATTATTTATTAAGGTTGCCCGTAGGAACAACATTCTAATACACCTAAAAGTTAATTTTTTTCTTTATGCTTTAACTTTCGATATACTCTCTCAATGGCAAGTGATTCATTACCACAAGATATTGTTCGTCAATTTGTATTTATTAATGATGATAGCAAATTTAAAAGAAGAAAAGCTCTTGAAAGAATTAAAGAAGAAACTGTTGATAAAATCAATTCATTTGAAAAGGAGGCATTAGAAAATTTGTTATCTGCTTCTACACCACATTTGATAAATGCAGTTTTTGATTCTGCTGAAAAACATAGAGAAGTCTCTATAGAAATAATACATAGTCTTATTGAAAAGTGTGAAAACATTGAAAGTTGTTTACCCATTTTGATACCTGCAATTAACAAAAGACTTGGTCAGCAACAAATTATTGAAGAATCTGAAGAAATAAGACTATTACTTGTTAATCTTCTTTTCACTATTATTAATAAAATTGGAAAAAATAATGGAATGTATGTGGATGAATTCATTGGCATCTTCATTCAAACATTGGTTGACCCTTTCCCAGAAGTCAAAAAATCCTCATGCAAATGTGTTTGCTCACTTGCCAAAGCTGTTCCTCAATATTTTTATCACAAATCTGAATTATTGATAAAACCACTCATAATGGGTATAAATCACCAACATTCAAGGGTGCGAGTTGAAATTGTGCTTGCTATAGGTGATGTTTTACAAAATGGAAATGGAAAAAGTGTACCTGATGTTGTTACTCATTTAGCCCAAAGACTATTTGATGATAGTCCTATGGTTAGGCAAGCAGTTATTCAGATTGTAGGCAACTGGCTTCTTGATCTTATTGATCGCTATTCATTTCATCATTCACTAATTCCATTGTTACTTACTGGCCTTACTGATGAACAAGGAGAAATTAACACATTAGCAAGTGATCTATGGTATGATATAGGTATGATGAAACTCTTAATAAAACTTTTAAAATAATGCTTATATATTACATTGAAAATAACATTTCCAAATATAAATATCTACCAAAATTCAAATAATTAATTAATGTCAATTAAATTAAAAAATTCATGATTGTTGAAAATATAAAAACTATATATGCAGTCAGCCCAAAAGGCCAAACATTTCTTCTGAATTCTAAAAAATTTCATATTGCATTGTTAATATTCAATTCTCAATTGCAGATTTGAATAAAATGCTTTGAGCAACATGCATTGTATCAACTATTGCCTCTTTCTAGTTATGACAGGAATAGTCAGCTAATCAAAGAACTGCCAATCATCAAATAGTATTTATTGACTTGCAGATTCTGTAATTTAAATAAAACCTGTCCACAAATTAAAATAAAATGATTAATTCAATATAAATAAACTAAAAATGATTATAAGATCCTTACAACTTTTTTAAAATTGCAAAAGTTTTTACATACTAAATGATACAATAACATTCATTAAGCATTGATAAATTTGATAGCTGTTGTAATCATTGTTATCAATATATTTATTTTAAAATTTGTAGGTATGAAGTATGAAAAGGAGAATGAAAATGATTTGAAAGATTCTCTTGATTTTCAAAGACCACGCCTGTCCCATTATCCACCTGATGTAGATCGACCAAATTTGGGTATGTTTTGAATGATTATTTTATAGTTTAAAATTGCATTCATCTTTAAAATGAGATTGACATTTTAGCTTTCTTAGCCTTTTTGAATTA
>JAYMFX010246562.1:5399-20080 GCA_036784945.1 Monocelis spectator
GGATAAGAGTACAAATCATTTCACAAGAACTGGATAAGAGTACAAATCATTTCACAAGAACTGGATAAGAGTACAAAGTATTTTGCAGGAAATTTTCAGGCTTAGGTACTTTGTTTATTGATAAATCACAATGGCGATATTTTGACAAAACTAACCTGATCAATATCCTCTTCTAAACTATTAACCTGATAAAAGGCATCACCCAATTTTTGTCTCAAATCCTTAACTTCCGCTTCCTTTCTCTGCAAAGGGGTGACATACTCCTCGTCATGTTTTTTATCTTGGATCTCTTTCTGACGAGCTTCCAGCTGCTCTTTCCTTTTCTTTGTGGCAATTGTTTCTTTCACTGGTAATGAAATCTGGCCGCTACCAGCTCGACCTATAAACGATGAGGAATATCTGATGATTATATAAATGTTATCAATATCTAACTATCACAAAAACTAAAATATACACTATTCTAATTGGTCAGCATGCAGGAATGACTCGTATGATGACCTATAATACACTGGCGTTTAGAATTTGTTTTACTCATTCTTTAAATATAATTGACCGCGAATTCAAATTTCTGCTCAATTGCCAAATCTTTTTAAGATTACCTGTTATCCCTTCAAATAACTTTAATTCCTATTGTCTAGACACTTGTAGAGATATTATATGTTCTCTCACCTGTTTCATTTAAACTCCTTTGTTTTAAAAGTAAAGTTTTACTCTTCAAGACATTTTGTGATGACATTGGGTCAGATTGATCTTGAGTGACGGCATTTGTATCATTATCATTACTACAAGATGAAGTCTCGCTCGTATCTCGGGAATTGTCGAGTGGCGAGTCAGGTTTCAGATCCAAGAGGTTTTCATGGCCTGAGTTATTCAAGGACTTTTTCCTCACAGCTGCTTGTTCATTCTCACTATCCATATTAGTTGAATCAGTTTTGGTTTTGGGTAGTGAGGAGTTTTTAGAAGAACTTTTGCAATTTAAGGGTTTCAACTTTGAGGCGGACGTTTTATTGTTGACCTTTTTAGTTGGATTGTTTCCGATATTTTTAGGGTCAATTGAATCGGGAGATTTTGGTATTTCCTCTTTATTTTTTGCAATTTGATTTGATTTTGTGGAAATTCTTGAGGACACTTTTGGAATTTTTGTTGTCTTTTCTGTTGTTGATGCTTTTGATGGAGAAGATTTAGATGTGGTGGTCGTGGTGGTGGTGGTGGGCTTTGTATCATTTCTTTGTTCAACAGTTTCGTGTGAAATTGATGGTAGAAGAGACTCCTGATAATCGGACAACGATGCACTTGAATCGTCATGAACTCCAAGAATCCTCTCGTCTTCTTCGAACTGTTTCAGGGCATCATCATAATTTCCGATTAATTCGTCACACTCCTCTTCCACCATACTCTCAAATGTTCTAATTAATTCGTCATGATCACCTTCTGGCCATCTCATTGCAAACGCACTTTCGGATTGAGAATCATCATCATCATCGTTGTTGGATGCATCGTCATGGTCAGCATCAACCTCCTCTTCGATTATGCGTTTGTCTTTTCCATTACATTGAATATTAGAATTTGCATGGTCACGCGTCCCCAAATCAGAATTATCCCTCGCCTGGTGGGCGTTAATTTTGGAGGTGATATCATTATCTGAGCACATTTCAATCGGAAAGTTCAGAGGATTCTTTTCATCAAAATCTGCGTCATTTAATTCCTTCCGCTGACGCCCATGGTCCCTCTCTGATGCATCCCCCCTTGTAACATCGGAAGGAGTATTTGAGGATGTAGGTGGTATGCAATCAGAATTATCAACTAAAAAGCTGGCCGGTGGAGAATATATTGGAGCATCGTCTGAAACGTAAGACCATTCAAGATTTTTGATAGATTGCCTCAGATCAATATTCTCGTTGGATCCCTCTTCATCATTACTTGCCGAATCTTTTTTATTCTCATTTTCACATTGAGCTTCAATGTGATCTTCAATACCAAACTCTTGTTCCTGTTGTTGTTGTGGAAGTAAATCTCCGGTGGTGGATAAATAAAAAGGTTCCCTTTTATCAACAACAGAATACAACAGATTATCGTTAGTTGCTGTCGGGAGTGTATCGCTACTTGTATCTCTTGACTTTTGTTCAGAACTAATTGATAAATCCGTGTTGACCGTACTAGACGCGCTCAAATCATCATCCTTCAATTCGGTAGATATTATGGATTTATTCGCGAGTTCGACTTTCGATTGGTGAAAGACATTTTCCTCCCACTGAGATTCCTGATCATAAGTCATAGAGAGGTCTTCTTCCTCTTCGATGGTATTTCCACCATTCTGTAATGAAGTCTGCTCATGAGAGACATCAGTATGGTCAGATTTGATCAGAAGGTCTCCATCTAAACTGTCTCGCTCATCCACCGAGTTGGTCATTCCATTAGTTTCTCCACTATCATGCTGCTTGTTTTCATTCGAAGTCATGATCACACCAGATTTAGTAGTAGAGATTACATTTTCTTGAAGTGTTTCGACTGAATTTTCCATTGAATATTGAATTTGTTCACATTGAATACCCACAGAAACTTGAAATCTCCCGCAATTGTGAGGATCTGATGTCATCTTGTGGAGTTATAAACGACAGCTTGTAAAATTCAGCTCAGAGTCGTCTATACATTCATAAATATATTAGGCGCAAATTATTTGGATATAGACTAACTAAATGACGTGTGCTTGTGTGGATTAAATGCATAGTTTTCTGCTTTAGCTTTCCTAACCTAACCTAACAGACAAAGTTACAGTTTGGAATCAGCATATTCTTAATGCTTATAGCCATGATATGAGCAGCAAGCGTCTTCTTAACGTTTCAGCATTTGTTGAATGTGAGGTAGTAGCTATATCAGAGGCATATCGACCTACTTGAGTATATTGTGGGAAATATCGATTGGTAAACACAGATTGAGCAGAGAGTGTAATGATATACTGCTTGAATATTGAATAAAATATTGAGTGATTGATTATTTAAATCATTGTGATTTGTTTTTGAGCATTCAATTAGGTATTATAATGTGAGATTTGTTGTTACCATATGTTATAGACACCTCAACACGGCGTTGTGAGTTAGTCGTTGAGGTGCAGTGCCCAATATATCGGTATATATGACTTCATAATATGCTATACACACCACTAATATTGCAAAAAATGATATGCAAATTTGATAATTACAATATTAACTATGATATGCCGCTATAACTAACTAACATGAAATTATATTAAATTCTATATTAGGTATAGGTCGTCCTAATAATTTCGTATAAGATTTGATAGTTTGATTTAATCGATTGATTTATATATACCTACCTTATCATGCCTTAATACGCTTTTATTCTAATTATCTTTTCAAAATAGACCCATGAGGATACAATTGGATTATTAGATATAGATATCTAATAATCCAATTGTATCCTCATTGTATCCTCATGGGTCTATTTTGAAAAGATAATTAGAATAAAAGCGTATTAAGGCATGATAAGGAGATAAACAACAATATTAAACGCCCACTTTATTTGATTTTATTATAACAGGTAGAAATTGTAGGTAAAAAATTATTATTAGGAATTAACTTAATACCATGCAGCTTCATATGTCCTAGTCCATGGTTACATAATATACACATGTAATAACATGGCCGAGAAGATAAGAGAGCAGAACGACAATCCTTGGACAATCCTCTAAGACAACTTTTTGTATAGTGAGGAACGAAGGCAGAACAACGCTTCTTGTCACCCCAGTTGGAAGATCAAACCATGTTCATAACTTTTATTTCTTTAATACCTTAACTTTTAATCTGTAATTCTTGTATACTTTTGATATTTTACAGCAATAAAGTCTGATTATTATTAATTCGTTTGTTATAGATATTTCCTCTAAAACTCAAAATCTCACTCTGCCTTAAGTTATTAAGCTCATGAATATATTTCTAATACCCTTTTACATATTGATTTTTATACTTTTACCGATACACACACCGTAGTTAAAGACTTTATTATTATTAATTTATACAATGCCAAGCATGTGCCGATAAAACAAGACAGTTAAAAATTATTAAGTGAAAGCTAAGATATTAATATCATTTATTGTATATTTTGCGCACTCATTTTTGTGATATTAATTGTAGGACACAAACTCGATCACTTTCGGGTGCCTTTTTAGATGTCTAAATAAAACTATTTTTATTATTATTAAAGGGGTGAAGGCCTTGTATACCAAAGAAGTTTGAAATACAATATGGATGACTATTTTGAAAAATTATAAAGCCAGGCTTGTTAGCGTCTTATTTATTAATTGGGAAGTCATAAACTTCATCTCTTGATTTTGGCTACTGCTTTGTGTCTTGTCCTTATATTGAACGATATACTTAGCAGAACATCCTTACTAAATACTCTGCATACATAGTTGAGGCCGGAACCGGTCAAATCATAGAACGTCAGTCCTCAGCTTTTCCAATATCCGGTTAAACTGGAGTCCGGATGAGTTCTTGTGTTTTCCTTTTCACAAACCGTGACAACAATTTAAAACGCAACTTTTTGGACAATCTTTTGATTTATTGTGTATGAATATTTATTAATTTCAAAATAAAAATGAAATATGAAAGTATTAACAATAAAACTTTTATTTCCAGAATGTAAGACATATATTTATAAGATTATGCAAAATCGAGAAATAATCGAGCGAACTAAAATCGCTTATTCATCTAATTAATTATATTATGTATTATAAATAATTGGACATCAGTATAGTCTATTACTGTCCCCAATAGCGACGAATTACATAAACTATCACACTAGAATTGAACTGCTATAGATTTTGTTATAGCTGAGTTAGATAGAGTGACACAAAAATAATCACAAATACACAAAGTAGAATAACAATAAAAGAGAATAATAGCCATGAAATCAACAAATCGATTCGTGCTGATGATAAATTAAACACTGAATAATAATGTCACCAAGATGACACAAACAAATGTGAAAATACATGTCGAGATTACAATCAAATGGATTAACGCATACAGATAAATTTGTATAATATAGTAGCCTCAAAAAATTAATTTTAGACTAATCAATTAAGAAAGAATGAAAATTAAAAAGGACACACATACTGTAAACCAAACCGCTTTTACCACTAAGGATGGATCATTGGAATAAAACTGGAGATGACTCAACTTCTTTCATGATTTAAAAAAAAGAGACAGATAAATAAAACTAGATGTCAAGGTAAGATGATGACCACACTCAATAAACAGCGCCAGAGAGCAACAACATGCATATAATAGTCTAAGACGAAACAATGCACGGAAAGAAAAATGAATAAAATGGATGTTTTGTTTATCAATTGGATTAAATTAGCAGCGCGCACATAAAATACATTCATTATAGATGGTCACAAATCGCATGTAGCAAAAAAACACCTTCATCAACAAAGTAGCACAATAAATACATCAACACTGCATTTAATCTCATTTAAAATTTGTTGTTTTTGTTTTTTTACAATTTAATAAATAAGTTAATTAATTACATTATTATTAAAAAACAAAACAAAAAAACAATGATAAAAGGAAACGGCGATGATAAACAAAGCGAAACCATTATTCTTCTGAGAGGAAATCCATCATCATAAAGAGATAACGGTCCGCTTTAGGTGCAAGAGCTCTCGGTATGGCGTGAAAAGGAATAATGGCAAAACCAAGAAACATAAACAAACGAGTAATTACATCTGAAATTGAAAAGAAAAATGAGTCTTTATTTATAAATATCATTACTTTTGAGTAGTAGAAGTGAATAGGAGTTCAAAATTAGAAACTACTAATAGACAATACTTACTTATAATTTAACTTGTCAGCAAATTTCTTCTTTCGTTATTATAGAGTTGCACAAAATGAAATTCACGACTATGAATTAAACTGTTTATACTAACGCGCAATGATTTCATTTTAAACAATGGAAGTTCAAATAAAATTCACAATGACCAATGAATGAAGCAATCATTTCATTTAATTAAAGACTTCTGTTAACACTGACGATTAGTACATCTGATGAAATTTCAAAGAGAAAAGAAAGACAATACTAATAATAATGCTTCAATTCTAGATCACAATATGAGTGACTGAACAACCTTGAAAGTTTCTCATCATATGATCATTCACAAATCAATTAAATTGTTCTTTAAAACTAAATACAGATGTAGGTTGAATTATTTAATATGAAAGCTAATAAGAAAAATCTTCTAGATTTCAAACTGCCGTTGACTATGAATGTTCAAATTTTTAATTATTCAAGACTTTATTAAAAAGCATTACAGTACAGTGTTTAATTGTCATGATTTTAACAAAATTACATCTTCCTATTTAATACATGTATCATGTAGCAGTCTTTCAGAGAGCTTAAATGTAGAATAATGATACTCAATGATACATTTAATACGACCACCATAGCAACGGAACTTCAGGTGCTTTAGTATTATAGTTTTAAGAGCGACAATAAATCTGTGAGAGGGAGGAAGACTCTATATTTAATTATAAATAATTACCTCTGTCTGATCTTTCTTTTTCCAATGCAGCAACTGCTCGAGTACAACCCAAATCATCTTCCCCGTGCTCCAAAAGAGCAACAAGGCTACAATTAATTTAAAAAAAAAAACCAATGATTATAGCATTCAAAATGAGAGTAATTTAAGAAGAAACAATCATGGATGGGATTTAGTCCGATAACAATTAATTTGTAATGAAATATTGTCGTTCGGGTAGTTTATAAACGGAGGTTCGAGTTAGCTCATGAAAATCTTAATATATGCTAACAATAAAAGACCCAATAACAACAGAAGGCTGTAGAAAATTCATTTTTATAAGTTATTGTTAAAGGGAATCTAAAATGCCTCTCATAAAAATTGTCCATCATTCACAGAAGATTGTCATACAATTATTCACAGCAACCCACATTACAAGTATACAATCAGTGATCCAATTAGTCAAACCTTATGCATATTATACAGACAGAGAGAAATCATTGTAAACAGCGGATAATTCTCGATTGATGATTCAATATGTACTTATAATCATCAGTAATGCAGTCACGAGCGTCGATGGAAATTTCCAGATGAATTGACCTTACTACTATACTCTATGTAAAATTTGAGAGAGAGAGAAAGAGAGAGACTACAGCAGTGAAGGGTGCAGACTAATGGAAAATTTATTATTTTACCATCTCGACATGTCATTCCATTTTACACTTACCCCTCTTTAAATCCCTTCTTGCTTTGCAAGCCTTCACTAATGGGGATGATGAGAACATCATCTAACTTAGCAAACTTCCAGGTGATCTAAAGTAAAAAAGAATTCGACAATTGCTAAGTATTAACATAATAAGTAATTAAACTTAACCGCAAAGATATAAATACAATAAAAACGTAAATCAGCATTTAGAACGACGCAGTAGTAATATTCCATAAACTGCTTTGTAAATTTTAACTAAATACAATATTTTTAGAGAGGAAAGATCATTATACTGTTAGTATTAAGCTTATAGCGTTCAAACGTTTTTATTATCTAATATTACCTAATGACGACATACTTAACACTTAAAAAGATAACACAATGCACAAATTTACAGGAGTGACATGACGAAGGTTTTAATGATACTCCATGAAATACTGTGATAAGCTGCTACACTCTTCATCAATCAGATCATCTACGAGTTTTATAAGCGGTGGGTCACTTGAACTTTGAGACTTATTCTTAGATAATATATGATTAAGCGAGCATTATCATGATATAATATGAATGTATATATTGCGATAAACTCGAAATACATTAGCTGACATGGTGAAATTAACTTGGTAATCACAATATCGGAGTCAACTACATTTTATTGTACACGCGTACAAATAAATATAGGTGTTTCAATTAATTACAATGAATTGATTTAAATTATGATAAAACAATCATTAGTATCAAGTGATGTACAGAACTCATAAATAAGTTTATTACAAATTGTAATAAAATCGCTACTTTATTACTACTAAAGTAAATATATACAAAAAAGAAATCAAAAAATGGCGAATGATTAATTGACAAAGCTTACTTGGGCTGATTCAATATTACTGTTAGTGGTGTAGCTCAGAATCGAGGCATTCTGGCCGGACACCAAGTCTACTAATTCGCTAGCTAAATCAACAAATGGAGAACATCTTGAAACGGGCGACCTAATAATAGGAGCACAAATGTGACTATCTTCTTCATCAGTAGAAAACTCGGAACTACTATTACTAGCCTATAATATGAAAAAACAGGAAACCAATTGTATAAAAAGAAACATGAATGTACATAGTATGAAACAAAAAAAGTAACTTTTCTTACTAGACGATATCTTTCTGGATGTAATGATTGATCGAATTCAAAAGGGTTGAATGATTGACTAACAGTAGTAGACTTGGTGGCGACAGGGGGCTCTTGATGAGTCCCCAGACCGCTGCCCTCTGTCAACAATTTGCTGACGGCGGTCTGGGGAGCATCAAATACAATACAGAGGCCCGCCAGTATTGCGACTTGAGGACATGGCGGATTGCCCTAATGTCATGGTACTAGAATGCTTTTTATTTAACCTAAAACAATTGAAAGTGAAACACAATAAGTATAATGCAAAATAAAAAAATATTAGTGAAGAGATCAAAAGAAATATCACTGAGTGAAATAACAAAACAATTCTAATCTTGAATAAAATCCTGATTGGAATTCTTGAGATTGCTTGCCTAGGACTGATTTGAATCTATAATAAGTGCTCAAGAATGACAATGACAATTTGCCTTTACTAATAAATTCCTGTCAGTTATAACTTACCTTCACAGACAATTTATTACATTGATATACCATGACTAATTGATGGCAGATAAAGTTACACAAAATAAATGTTTACAACATGATGAACCCATTAGTCAATAAGGACAAGATTAGATATCAAGTTATGAAATTAACAAATCAGAATGTCAGATTTACTATTGTCAAATTATGGAAGCAAACAATCATATTTGAGTATCTGTCTAAATAACTTTATGGACCCATTTGTTCCATTGTTATGTTTTAAATTTTGTAGTGCAAATTTTTTATAGAATTAGTATAGAAATTTTCATGTGTATATCAACATTGGTCATGGGTATTGCCAGACTACCTGCTAGCAATGCATAAAATAAAACCTTAAGTTATATTAGATATAACAAAATCAGCTTGCTTTATAGTTTGCTCTTCCAAGATTAAGTAGAAGTTTACATGAAGGGTTCTTACTTACCATTATTTAAAAAGGAATTTTATTAGACTAAATATTAAATACAATTGAGCATTGATATTAATTTTGTAAACAATAAAGTAGTAATAGTAGAAGATAAAAAGTATGCAAAGTCAGAAGCTTACAAAAAATACTCTGATTATCTCATTTAGTTGCTACTGTATTGACATACCGTAATAGTTAAGAAAAATTACAGCAAATCTGTCTTATTATTGTGAATTATACATCTCTAGTTTATATGTGACATGGAATTCAGTTAGACATTGGCTGGTATGCCAAATGTACATATGATGTACATTCCTGTATGTATTTAGGTAAATAAATGTATTCCATCAATTGCATTTAATAGTAATGGGCATTGTTAATGATTTTCTGATACATATATAATGCATAGAGATCATTACTATCAGGAACAAATTACCAGAATTTTAATGCAAAAAGGAATAATATGAATTAGATTCTAGACAAACTAAACATTCTGAAGATAACTTCAGATTATTTATTATATATCACTTCATTAATAGGCACTCACATTTTGCTTAACTAAAATGAATTCACTATGAAAATTATTTAGATATAAAATGATAGTATTTACTTTTGTATGAAAGGCTCCATGATAGTGCAATGATTACAACATATACACTTTACACGAAGAAAAACAGTGTTTTACTGTCTGCTAAGCAGAGAACAAATATTTCTGAAACTGAAATTATTTAACAAAAGTAATTATTATAACAAAAAACATTTTTAATATATATCTTTTACTTTAACTATAAATTAGTATATTCCGAGTAAGCTTTACACAATTAAGAGTAGGTTAATATAAAACTAAATTTTATTGAATATATTGTCTTTTATTTATTATTATATCTCATTATTACTTGTAAAATAATTTACAAGAATAATTTTTTAACTTATCTGCCTTTGAATATGTCTTCATATTGATTACATCGCATTCCGCTTTATTTGACTAACTTTCAGTTTTAATTTCTAAAGATGGGCTGCTCCAAATTAATTAGCAAATCAATATTATTGATTATATTTGCCTTCCTATGGGTAAATTATTATTGAGTTTCTATCTCACTTTCTTTATATAATTAATCTAATCTGTTAAATGTTTTATAAAATAAATATAAAAAGTTTATTTAAGTCTCTGAATGATAAATTAGGAATGACATATTAAAATAAACAAGTTAAAAAATACTAAAAACTTCCCTGCAGAACTTAGAACTGAGTCTTTATATGGGGAAGTTTCCTGTATAAAGACATAGCCATTTATTTAATATTTCTTTATTAAATAAAAAATATTTATTATATAATATATATGGGTGGGCCTATATATGTATAATATGTATTATGTTAAACAAATATAAATATTTCTTTAAAAACTTGCCTTAGATGCATGAGTAAAGTCAATAAAAAAAGTATATAGTAAATTTTTGTTGGTTGAATTATGGTCATAACAATGACATATAAAAATAGTTCTTTTTTCATACTCAACAGGAGAACACAGCCTAGATTTCCATTTATTTCTTATCTCTTATTAATAATTTTATTTCATTAAATTTCAATATGGGCTAAAAATGGTTTTACTTGTTACTTTTTTAGCTTGTTGCTGGTGGCTTAATCTTTCTTGGAGCCTATACATTCCAAATTGGAGGTAATATTGAACATGTCATCAAGTCAACAAATATATTCTATCCTGCCATTATTTTAATCTCAGTTGGAATATTTTTGTTCCTAATTGGCCTAATGGGTTGCTTTGCTTGTGTATTGGAAAGCAAATGTATGCTTACATTCTTTTTCATCATGTTTTTGTTTGTATTTATTGGAGAGGTTGTGGCAACTATTTTGTGCACTATTTACAAGAAAGAAGTAAGTTTCATATAACTTTTGATTATTAAATTAATGTAAGAATATTTTCTAATTATATAATTTTAATTTCAGGTAAATCAGAAAATAGAAAAATCTCTTCTCTCAGCAATCCAGAAATATGGTGTTAATGACATAGC
Organism: Monocelis spectator; assembly: GCA_036784945.1. Lineage (NCBI taxonomy): Eukaryota > Metazoa > Platyhelminthes > Proseriata > Monocelididae > Monocelis > Monocelis spectator. Next base: position 16,721 of record JAYMFX010246562.1, read on the forward strand.
ATTAAGCAAGGAAATTGACTATATTCAATCAAAAGTATGCTTTTTAGGATTTATTGTTTTATGCTATTTTATCATGATTGATTCATGCATGAAAATTATATTGCAATTTAAGGATTATTTCCAAAGTTGTACTTAAATTCTTCTTTAATATTTTTCTGTGTATTTCTGAATGTTGTTTTAGTTCCAATGCTGTGGTGTGATCAAAAAGTCAGACTGGACTTCAACTGAATTCTATAAAACGAATGGCACATTCCCTGGCTCTTGTTGTCCATCTCATGAATGTAAATCTAGTGTATTTGATTTTGCTATGGAGACAACCTCTACAACCGGAATCATGACTACTCCGGCAAGCAATGAACCCTACACGAGAGGTTGTTTAAAGGAGTTGAAGAATTATATATCTGAATTTATGACTATTGAAATAATAGTAGCTTCTATCTTAGCTGCAATTCAGGTAAGACATATTTATTATAAGTTATCAGAGCAAATATTTTACATTACAGAGGACACTAAATCATAACCAGGAAAATTGGGATATAAATGTGTGGCTGTGCTTGATAGTTTAAAAAAACATTTTATATCTTTGAATAACTTATTTATTAGATATTGACCATCGTAGTTTGCATCTAATTGTCATTTACAAAATTTTTGAAGTACATATACCACAAGCAAATTGAATTAATGTATTTTGTTAAATGCATGATGCTAAAGGAAACGAAAAATTGTCAATTAAGTATTGAAAAAGTCGATAATCCTTCATAATTGCTCTGTGTCTGGCAGTAGGAATCCGTTATAGCTTAATATTTTAATAGGGAAAATCTAAATGTTCTACAAAAGAAGCTCTCCATAACGTAATACTATTTGTACATATATATTAATTACATCAAATCAGAATAAATTTTTCTGTCGGATCCATTAAAGTATCTATTCTGCAAGTTAACGTGTTTCTATTCCTATATGCATTGATTTTTACTTTGAAATACGGATATTTCTACTGTGCTATTATAGTCAGATGCGATTGATATCGCAGTATCCGCTATCTAGCAATTCTCTCTGATAAGCAGCAGGATTTGTGAAACGCTCCGCTGACGTTTCAATCAACTTCTACTTCTCTGTTTCTATTTTAGTCTCTAGCCTTTTCTATTATTAGAAGATGTACAAATGCTATTATAATACGTATGCCGATCGCAACTTGTTTTAGATATGTGTCTCCGTTTCTAATTGAGTAGTGCATGTGATGAGTAAAGGTTTCATGTCATTTTCTCAATAAATAGAATCGGTTTTTGAAATAGAAACTTCTAAAAAGTTCTCTTTACAATTGAAATATCTCTAAACTTTTATTTACAACATTTCTCATATGAGAAAATCATCTTGTTTTATTCAAACATTCTGGGCTACTAATCCGATGGTCAAATGTGGTTCTCTCCGATGTTTCCCTCAAGATAGCTGGCATGCATGTATTAAACAGTTAAACAAAGTATTCTCAACCTATTCTCATTCGTATCTCAGTAACATTATGTTCAGATTCATGTTTATACAATTGATAGTTATGTGTTCATTGCAAGCACAAAATATTGTAATCATCATAGGCCTCCGATAGTTATTAATCATTATTTCATTGATAATGAACTGTTAGGTTCGGTTACTTCTGCGAAAGATTGATTTTATTAATGCAATATTTCGTATCCTGCTAAGTGCTATAGCATAACTGATAAATATTTCAAGCAGTATCGACATAGGTAATAGTTCATATCCGAATGAAGCAAATTGTTGACAAATTATGCACCAGTGTCGTCATTAAATTATGAATTCAGGTGTTATTGAAACAAAATCTTACTTACACTGCACATTTATTTAATATTGACGCTTTACTTTGTATGGTAAACCTAAAAATAATTATCTGCTTTTAGATTCTTGGACTGGTAGCAACTTGTGTCGTAATCTACAAAGTGCGACAACAGAACAGTTATAATCCACTCGGTCCAATTCAAGGCGGTGATGTCTACACGGATCAATATGCTTGATTATCTGACTATAATGTGATGTTATTTTCTGGTCAATTTACTTGTCAGTGTCCGTAATCTACCATACCCTCATCTTTTGATTTATATTGATGACTTCCTTCGATGTGATTTATTATTAGTATAGTTGTTATTATATTCAGATGGAGAATTTCTTATGCACCTACCTATATAGTGAGCAATAACTCGATACCGTTTTCTTTTATTATCATATTAAGTAACCATTATACTTAGTTTCTATTTATACTAGTTTGGATCAGAATGGTTTTTGATCGTTTTTTATATCCTCGATCTGATGATATTATTTTTGCAAATCTCATTCATTTAACTGTTAACTATTATTTGTTCAAATGTTGTTTTTTCTTATTTGTATATGTAGCCTATACCATACTATACCATACTATACCATACTATACCATTTCTATTTCTTTGCACTGTCAGCACTTCTAATTTCATAGTAAAAACCTGATACATTGAGCAGATTCATATATACAGTTCTCTGTACCTATTTAATTCTACTTTAATAAATTCTTATCATTGAAAGTTGTTTACTTGGTCCTATAAATTTTCTAAGCTTTATTATGCAAATTTTAAATTCAAAAGCATAAGAATATTTCTAGGGATTATCGTATACTATACATAGCTGCGTAACGATGAATATAATTGTTTATGCATAAAAACAGATATTAATTTAGTGCGATAAACATCAAAGGTAACAATTGCCCTTTCCTTTGGTATCAAGGAAAGGGTTTGTTATATTCTTTTTAACAGGGAATATTTTAACTATACTTATAACATCAATTATACAAAACTATTATTATTATCATTATACCTTAAATGAATATAATACGTATCGTCAAAGTCTTAGAGTATACTAGTTAACCTAAAGAAATCACTATCGCTGACTGCCACTGGCTCGCGCGGCATACGGACCAGTTTTGCGAGTTACGTCTAACGCAGTCGATTTCGCTAGACTGTGTATTTAAAGAAGAAATAATCAAAGGTCAAAGTCATTTGTTAGTTTGTTTGTTTGTATCAAACATTTTAATTTTCATAGACATAATAATTTTAGCGTTTAGCAAACTTATTTTTGGCTACAAACATAATTATAATGAATGACAGTACAGCTTTATTTTTGTGTGACATGCAGGAGAGGTTTAGGACTGCTATTCTGCATTTTGATACTATCACTAAAGGATGTTCTAGGCTAGTATGCTCTATATAATAATCAGAAAATGTTTCATTATTTATCATATTAATATATATATATATATGGTCACAATAACCAAAACAGAATAAGATTTGTAGAATATATTCTACAAATCTTATTCTGTTTTGG